>JZKD02S0247041.1:439025-476305 GCA_000966675.3 Picea glauca
TTTTACCTGCGGGGCTAGCCTGTGGTCTAAGAAACAACAACCGAGGGGCATCTAAGACATCAAAATCACCCATGGATCACACCTGGAATGGGCCACACCAACCCTTAATATGCTTGGATTTTTTTGGGTGTCTCCTCCTAACTATCGTGAGTGTCGAACCTTGACTTCCTTACAAAACGAAACCCTCAAAATCCAATCGCACTCGTGGTATCTGACTTTATATTTTTTCATTTTTGTTTACTTATGATAAATATTCAAATATTTATTTGTTGTTATTGTTTTTAAGTCACATGTCATTTCAAAATTAAGCATAGACATTACACCTCTCACACATATTTGATTGTAGAATGCACCTCTCAATGCAATAAAGTAGTTACACTATATACTAAATTCCATTGTAACTACAAAATATGAGTATACTTGAAGAAAACCTACCGATTAATTCACCTTAGCATCCATAATTACAAGTAAGAATCCATATATTCCATGGGGAATCAATAATTAATATTTATTATCCATTAACTTGATACGAGATACAATGATGTGCATATAAATACACGTAGGGATGATAAGTCATGTCCTTGGCAAAGGTCACGACTTATCATAATTACATAGATTTTGTTTTTCAAGTTTTTTCTACTTATGTGTTAGTATTGTACAAAAAAGGTTACAATGATGGAAATATGATATTTTCCAAAAAGGTAATTGGATCTCAAACTCCTTTTCATATTATACTTCAGGTATAATATATCATTCCTATACAACCATAACATATACAAAGACATTCCTTCTAGCTTGTTATACATTATTCAAATCTTAAAAATTGACATATATAGAAATGTATAAATATATAAGATCAAACCAAATAGGAATATTATAACATCTCTTATGGATAGTGATAATCATAAGAAACTAAACAAGCAACATAGCTAGGATGGGCTAGGTTATGAGGGGCCTAGACCAGTCACGGTCATTGACCCTTTTCCTTTGCTTGTCAGCTTTTGATCAACATCCTCATTGATAATAATGAGGTTGGAACTCATGCCTACTGAGTCTGAAGTGCCCCCAAACTCCACTGTTCCCTCCACTTCCTTGGGATCCCACTCTGTAACCTTAAAGCTTAGGCCAAATACCAGTCGAAAAAACACAATAAATTTTTCCTCTAGTTGTTGTAGTCTATCTCTTACCTTAGGTTCTTTATTCTCCTGTTGATATAGTGTCATGGCTATCGAATACAATTCCTTTTCCCTTAAGACCTTTGTGTCAAATTATCGAGATAATCTCATATCCACCACCCAGTTCTGAAATTCGTCCTGAGTTTGTTGTTCAGAGGTTTGATTCTACTTCTTCTTCATTGTGATTATTAATCCCTTGATGTCCTATTAAACATGCTCATGCATGTCCTCATAATATCGTTGATGTGATAATAATGCCTCCTTCTCAGCACATGTCCCTTGAAAACCAGACTTGGCCTTTTTGTTGGTCAGAGGCTGCTCCTTGCCTGTCCTTCAAAACCTTTGTCAATTTAGTTCAGTGACCTATGAATCCAATGAATCTCCAATCCTATATTCCTAGCTACGAGGTTGCTCTGTCAATGTTTCTTTCCACCCAAAATCCTATGCTGACCATGATTCACAGATGCTCGACCCAACCCACAACCACCACAGAGCCTCTACTCAATTTAAAGAACCACACATGTGATGCCAATATGTACTCAAACCAAACCTCAAGTGAACCGAAATACACTTCCACTTTTCCAGACCCACCCCTTCTCCCTTGGGAAAGTAATACTCCATTGTAGACTAGGTGCTCAATCTTCCGCAAAAGGGAAACAACTTTGTGTAGATGTAAACCCTCCTCATAGAGTTAGATTAATCTCTCCCTAGTGTAAATCCAAAAACTATGAATAAGGAGAAAAACCAGAGATTTGAGGATAACATAGAACTCGATTTTTTCACCATACCATCGCTCCTATAGTTGATGAGCTGAGGGGTTTGCATGAGGGGAGAGAGAAAGAAAAAGAGTGAGAGATATGCAAGCTAAGTGCAGAGATAGAACTGTATGTTTCCATCTAATATATCAAGAAACACAGTTCTGTGGACGTAGCCCTAGGGAGAGGGTGAACCATGTATATCTTGTTGTTCTTTGTGATTGATGCTGTGTTATTTTCCGTCTGATATACTTTTATTGCATAATTATGTTAGATCAAAGATATAACTTGTGAAGTAGGCTTAAGAGAGATAAATAATAACTAGATTTCTATGTGGTGTTGTCCTGGATCCACTTTGCATTTCCTTTGGTTGTAGACACCTGTGTCCTGCAACCCCCTATTTCTACTTTGGGTGAGACTGCATCTACTTTGCAGGTGTTTCCGAAAGGGCCAGTAGTTAGGGCTTGTTGGTGCACTGTAAGAGTTGAACACTGGGTCTGCCCCTGTGCCAACAAATGGTTCTGTTGCCGGGACATGGATATTTTTGAGGGAATGTCAAGGTGGTTTCCATCGAAGACAAAAATTTAGAAGTGGATAGAAGAATAAGAAGGACTTCGCTGAAGCCCAGAACAAGAATCCTAGCATTAGTACATAAGACTGGTTGGGAAGGTACATCTTCATCGACATACATGAGATTTTATTTGGAGGAATTCATAAAGAGTTATATGAGTGGTTAGCTAGATTAGCAGATACCCAGTTTGAGATCAGATCTAGACCACCTGTGGTTTGGACAACGACGCTCATCAAGAAGGTCAAGAGATTTGATCACGCTATATCTAGAGCAGTGGATCTCTAGTTTGATAACACTATTGGAGGGTACATTACTGAGTTTTCCATTGACTGAGTTGAAGCGTATATCCAAGCAGAGAGGTACTTCTTTAAGGGATCTAGAGGGAAGTTCCTACACTTTTTAAATATGAGGATTAAGATGCTATTGCGTGAGAAGAATATCCTGAAGATACAATGAAGCTAATGTTTAAGAATTTAGAGAACGACAGTGACACTGAGGCTGGACACACGCGCAGTGGGAGACTGTTCAAAGAGGTTCCTCTTGCGAGCCTATTTAAGAAAAAATACAGAGACAAGGGACTCTACAGTGGAGAAGAGGCAGATCTAACAAATGAAGAGAATTCAGAATCCATAAGAACAAAGGAAGTACATACCAAATAACTTCACCGAGGAGAACCCGAAACTTTAGGCACTGCGCCTATTGTTGAAGTAAGTAATATCACTCCTCTTGTTTTTTTAGAAGCATTAAGTAACCAGAGTAACTAGAGTAGTCAGAGAAGTCAGAGTACTATTACAAGCAGTTTAGTACATAATCAATCAAGAAGCCAAGGAAAATATATGGTAGATGAAATGAGGTTACCTATCTTTAGAGGAGATGGATCTGAAGATCCTGATCAACACTGGTTCTTATGCGAAACTGTACGGAGCATCAAGCAAGTCACTAATGGAGCTGTTAAGAGAACTTAGTTCAGTACTACCTTGAGGGATCACACTATGAACTGGCATATGAAGTTTGTTTCAGGACCTGGATAGCCTAAACCGCTGAATGCTATCAAGATTACCTTGAGTGCAAAATTCAAGAAACCTAAGTCAGAGTCACAATGCATTACAAAGCTGAAAGAAATCAAGCAGAAGGTCACTGAACCTATTTGGGAGTTTGATCAGAGGTTTAAGAATCTAACAAGTCATTTAAGTTTTCAGATCCTAGATGAACAGAATAAAGAATGGTTCATCGCTGCTCTCTTGCCACATATCAGAGTTCCTCTAATGCAACAGAAATTCACCTCGCAGGATGAAGCATTGGAGATCGCCATGAAACTAGAAGCAACCCCTATAGGAGAAGCTAGCCTAGGTATGAGCCAAATCTTGAATTAGTTAACTATTTTATATTTACAGGTCGAAGATATGAATAAAGATAAGGGAAAAGAGAAAAGAGAAGATATCTGGTGTATCATATGTAAATCAGAGGGCCATGACAAGGAGCATTGTCCCCTATTTCATGAATACTTGGCCTCTGGAGAACCTAGTCCTTTGAAGCAGGATATTGTACCCTGGTGCGAGGTATGTAGAACTAGACATCGCCATGGTGAATGCTATTATATGAAAAAATATGTCCAGACACCTACCAATATTTACTGCACATTTTGTAAGTTTGTGGGACATGATGAGAAGGACTGTAGGTCTTAGGATCTCATGCATGAAATATCAAGGGATACATATAGAATTCAAGGAGAAACACAACAAGAAGGAAACAATGCGTAGTTCAACTCTCCAGGAAGAGGAAACTTCAATCCTCGTGGTGGATTCAGAGGAATAGGATGAGGAGGAGGTATGGGCCGAGGTAGAGGTCATATTATCTATTATAACTGTGCACAACTAGGAAACTTGGCAAGGGATTGTTAGAACCCTTGTACCAATTGAAACTATTGCAACTTGTTTGATCATGTCATTGAATATTTTCCAGTATTGTTGGCCAAAATCCAAGAGAGGTGAGGAGGAAACCAACAAGTACAGTTAATATCAGCCGAACCTCACGGTGAAGACCCTAGAGTCACTACTATTACTAGAGGAGGTGTCTTTATAGGAGAAGACATAGTGACTCTAGGAAATACTGCAGAAGGATCAGGGATCAGAAGAGATGTAGAGAAGGCACAATTGTTTGACCCAAGGAGAGAGAGGCATACTTTTTAGGAAGCAAGGAAAGAATTTGTAGAAGGACAAGCTTCTTCATATAAGGCACAACCAGAGTAAGGGAATGTGGAATGCCTCTGGCATTTGATCAGTCTTCTAGGCAAGGAAAAGAGATAAGCAAGCTTATGGAATTCTTATGTACTTGCATTAATTTGATTAAGGATGAAAGAGATGTAAAAGAGATACAATACTTGATAAGACTGTATGATATAGGAAGAGTAGATCCTCTGCTGAATAAATTAGTACATCAAGTATCGAGAAATAGAAGGAAAAACAAGGAATTACACCTTAGTGCTCAGATTGGAGACTATGATGTGGACTATGTGGTCCTCGACTTAGGATTAGAAGTAAATGTTATGACGAAGAATACTTGGGCACTAATGGGAAAACCTAGACTGATTTACTCTCCTATCAGGCTCAGGATGGCTAATCAGGAGGCAGTGAACCCTTTGGAAGAATAGAGCATGTTCCTGTAGACATTGATGGGATAAGGAAATTTGAAGATTTCGAAGTGATTGAAATTGTTGATAAGGACAATTCGACTGTTGTTGACCTAAAGAAGAGAAGAATGACCTTTGAGGGTAATGTCCTTAAACTCATCACACCTTTGGACCCAGATGAAGGTTGCATATACACAAAACCTATCAGGGAAGAAGACTGTGCATATGAGCTAGAGAACATCTACAAGCTGGCAACAAGACAACATGATTACATTAATCCTATAGCAGATGAAAATCTCAACTAGCGAAGTGAAAGTGCATGTTCATTAGATTCAAAAGAGGCATTAGAAAATTGGCAGAATAGGATGTATGAAGTCTCCACACGACGATGTACCATATTGACCAGAGCAGTTCGTTGGATCAGCACAAAAGTAAGCAATCTTCCAACATTTGATGGGTTGAATCGCCTAGAGACATTTCTAGCTGAATTTGAGAAAATTGTACCAGTACAACAAAGGATGTTGGCACTGGATGAGGCATTGAAAGCCACACCAACT
Organism: Picea glauca; assembly: GCA_000966675.3. NCBI lineage: Eukaryota > Viridiplantae > Streptophyta > Pinopsida > Pinales > Pinaceae > Picea > Picea glauca. Next base: position 444,713 of record JZKD02S0247041.1, read on the forward strand.
AGATGGTGGGGAGCACACAAGAAGAACATCACAGAATGGGTACAGTGTCACACCTTATTGGGAATGCATTTTTCAGACTGAGCAGAAGGATGCGAAGTTCGTTACACAGGCCAGAGTTGTCCTAAGGACCACATGTAAAGTTGCGAGGAGGCCTGGGAAAACACTCCTAAAGAACAATGGGTACATAAGTTCATTAACACCTTGGATACTACGCCTGTCAACTGGTATATTCAAGCAGAACTGCACGTCATCACTACAAACTGGTATGGTATGGAATGACTTAGAACTTTATAGCTACATTTTTATTTGAGAGCCAGTACCCTACAATAGATCAGGCTTTACAAACTATGAGAAAAAAGGTCTTTGAGGAGGCACCTAAGCTCCCTTTTACCCAAGAAGGAGATGAATGGACTGTGCCTCTTCAACAATTACATGATTTCTATAATATTAATGCTGATGAGAATGATGAACCTAGAGATGTAAACATTTCAGAAACTGAAGGTCACAGAGACATACAAGGACCATGGATTGAGATTCCTTTTATTGGACAACCCATTAAAATTAAGAAAGTTAATATTGGAACAAAGATAACACCTAAACTAGAAAATGTGGGAGACTATTGGGATGATTATACTATTATCAAGATCACAAAACTATTGCATGAATATCAAGACTTGTTTCCAACCAAGTTCACAAACATGAAGGGCATTAAAGGGCCCATGGGAGAAATAAATATCCCCTTGAGACCAGATGCAAGACCTATCAAGAAGATACCTTACAGACTGAATCCCAAATATAAGCAGAAAGTTAGGATTGAATTGGATAGAATGATAGAAGCATGAATCATAGAACCTGTTGAAGAATCTGAATGGATTAGCCCTATGGTGGTCCAAGATAAGAAGACACAAAAAATTAGAATTTGTGTAGATCTAAGAAAGCTGAACGATGCATGTCTACATGATCCATTGCCTACACCCTTTACTGATGAAGTTCTAGATAATGTAGGAGGACATGAGGTCTACTCATTCACAGATGGATTTTTAGGATATCATCAGTTCATGATTGCTAAGGAGGATCATCATAAGACCACATTTGCAATAGAATGGGGTTCTTTTCAGTACATAGTGATGCCCTTTGGCTTGAAGAATTCACCAACCATATTTTCCAGGGTGGTGGTCGAAGAATTTAAGGAATTTATACACAAGTTCTTGGAAGCATATTTAGATGATTGGACTATTTTTAGCCTAATGAAAGACCACATTGAATGTTTGAGATTGATGTTAGATAAGTGTAGGCAAAGTCAGATTTCCCTGAATTTAAAAAAATGTATTTTCTTTTCACCCTTTGGAGTGATGCTAGGACACATTATGTGTAAGCATGGTTGTTGGTGGATCCTTCCAAGATTGCCATCATTGTTGATCTACCTCATCCCACTTCATTTAGACAGCGACACATTGCATTGGGGAACACGTGATACTATAGAAATTTTATTAAGGGGTATGCACAGATAACAACACCCATGGAGAAGCTATTAAAGAAAGATAGTAAGTTCTAATGGAAAAAAGAATGACAACAGAGCTTCGACACACTAAAGCAAAAAATGGTCACTATGCCAATCTTGGTTTTTCCAGACTGGAGTAAGGAGTTCAATGTCCATGTCGATGCTCCATCCATTGAATTAGGAGAAGTTTTAGCACAACTGGGTGTAGGAGACATTGACCAACCTATAGCCTTTGCAAGTAGGAAGCTTTCTACAGTTGAAAGGAACTATACTACGACTGAAAGAGAAGGCTTGGCTATGGTATATGCACTGCAGAAGTTTAGACACTATTTGCTGGGAGGACATTTCAAGATGTTCACTGACCACTCTGCATTGAAATACTTAGTCAACAAGCCAGTGTTGGGGGGGAGAATATGCAGATGGATACTACTATTCCAGGAGTATGATTTTGAAATTGTGGTCAAGCCAGGAAGAATGAATAAAGGACCTGATCACTTATCCGGGTTAGAACATGGAGAGGAACCTACTAGTCTGGAGGATACACTTATACATGCACAGTTTTCGGCCATCAGAAAAGTAGATGATCACTTCGTTGAGATAGTTCAGTTCCTATCCATAGGAATGACACCTCACAAGTAGGCAGTCATTCAAAATAAACAACTGGTAGTCCACGCATCTGACTTTCAACTCATAGATAGACAATTGTATAAGATGGGACCAGATGACATCCCGAGGAGATGTGTTATGGAGGCAGAAAGACCATTGATTCTTGCAGAAGTGCATGAAGGCATTGCAGGAGGACATTATGTAGGGAAAGAAACAATGAAAAAGGTTCTCAGAGCTAGCCTCTGGTGGCCTACTTTACATAAGGATGATAAGAAATACTACAGAGCCTGCGATGTATGTCAAAGAGTAGGAAAGTCGTCTAGAAGGGATGAGATGTCTTTGGCACCGCAATTAACATTACAAGTATTCGAGAAATGGGCTATTGACTTCGTGGGACCTATTAACCCACCAGGAAGGCACACAGGAGCTAGATAAATTATCACTGCGACAAAGTGTTTGACCAGATGGGCAGAAGCTAGAGAAGTTTAAGGACTGTAGTGCAACTACAACTGCAAAATTCATCTTCTAGGATATTATAACTAGGTTTGGATGCTCGAAGATCCTCATGAGTGATCAAGGCACACACTTCATCAACAAAACTATTAAAGTTGTGACTTAGGAATTTGAAGTTCACCATCAGAAGAGTACTCCATACCACCCATAGGTGAACGGTACAATAGAATCTTTCAATAAGATCTTGGAGACCGTGCTGACCAATATTTGTAGTGTTAACAAAGATGATTGGGTTTTAAGAATTCCAACAATGTTATAGGCTTATAGAACTACTTGCAAGAAGTTGACAACACAGACCCCATTTAAGTTGGTATATGGCTTAGAAGAAATGGTACCTATGGAATACTTGGTTCCTATTTTAAGAATTGCAACATTTACAGGTATGGATGACATAGGTGTTGTTCAAGACAGGCTTGCTCAGTTATTGGAACTAGAGGAAGACAGGTTCATTGCATGATTTCATCAGCAAGTACAGAAAGAAAGGGAAAAGGCTTACCATGACATACATATCAGGAGGAAAGCATTTAAGCAGGGAGATATGGTAATGTTATATGAAAACAAGTTCATGAATCATCCAGGGAAGTTCATGACACATTGGCTAGGGCCATTTGAGGTTGCCTATGTTATAGAAGGAGGAGATGCAAAGTTGAATACCCTTAATGGAGAATGTAAAGAAGGTTTGGTAAATGGGAGTCGATTGAAATTGTATTATGACAACCAACTACCTCACAAATCTTAGTTAAAGAATAAGGAAGAGGGGTCTAGATATCAGGTGTAGTTGAAACTGGGTACTAGACATAGAAAATATAGTCTGCACACGATAGGGAGGGATAGAGCAAAAAACATAGGCTTCTCCGCGCAGTCTGCAGTCAAAGTAAAACAAAATGCTTAGTCTTGCAGTGACTCGAGATGAGTCATAGGTGAGTCTTGGGGGCCTGTTGGCCCTTGGTTATGGAAGGAAGAGAAGATTAAGGAAGAAAAGTGAAGTATGAACTACGTGGAAGACACATAAACCAAGGAGGGGTCAAAGTGGTTAAAGAAGCATAAAAGAAGGAGCGAAGCAAAGGAAAAGCTATCCATTGGAAGAGAAGATCAAGGAGGATAAAGGATAGAAGAAGAGGGATCATGGACAACTCAACAAGCGAGAAAATACATCAACGAGTGCTTTGGAGCACCTCATGGAAAACAAGGAAATATAGGATAGCGAAGCCCTTAAAGCACAGGTCAAGTTGACCTAGGGTTTTGACACCTAGAATTTGCTATGTAATGTATAAATAAAGGTCTAGAAGACCTAGGAGGGTTAGTTCGAGGTTGGTTCATTGGTACTATGGTTGTTGTTGTGCATTGTTGGTTATTGTTGTAGAGAACAATATTGATACTGTGTTGTAAGATCTTCAACTGGGTGTGAAAATCAACCCTGCAGGTGGGTGCACAGGAAAGGGAGAGAGAAAGAGAAAGAAAGAGAGATATGAAAACTAAGTGCGTAGATAGAACTGTATGTTTCCACCTAATATATCAAGAAATACAGTTATGTGGATGTAGCCCTAGGGAGAGGGTGAACCACGCATATCTTTTTTTTCTTTGTGATTGATGTTGTTTTATTTGTTGTTTGATATACTGTTATTGCATTATTGTTTTAGATCAGAGATATAACTTGCAAAGTAGGCTTAAGAGAGATAAATAATAACTAGATTGTTGTGTGGTGTTGTCCTAGATCCACTTTTCATTTCCTCTAGTTGTAGACACCTATGTCCTGCAACCCCCTATTGCTACTTCGGGTGAGACTGTATCTGCTTTGCAGGTGTTTCCGAAAGGGCCAATAGTTAGGGCTTGTTGGTGCATTGTAAGAGTTGAACCCTGGGTCTGCCCCCGTGCCAACATTTCTCATTCAATTTCATTTCATGCTAAGCTTTGATGCTATAGTACTCACAACACCCTTCATAATCACATTGCCCTCTTGAAACCATCATACTCTTGTTTCATAAATTCGTTGTACTTTCCCACATATTTCCATCACTCATCGATGTATCTCCCCCACTCACTCACAAGTTGTTTAAATATGGATGTGTTGGCAATCCTTCACCCTCCAGGTGTCTATGCCATCATTAGACATTGCAACCACCCAATCCAGGGATCATAATTACATAGACTTATCATTGTCATGATTTATCATTTATTACATAGACTTATCATTACTTATTAGTATTACATTATAATGCCTATATTACATAATAATTGACCTATAACTAATATTGCATGATAATAAATGTAATATACTTTAGGTATATTATAAGTCTCCACCCCTTAAAAATGCTTTTTCCTCAAAGTAAGAGGGATGATAAACTCTTCTGATAGAATGAATAATCTTAACTTCCTTCACTTAGATAAAGTTTAGGATACAAGGCGATATGATGTTCCAAGCCTTAAACAATATTGGTGCATTAAAAAAGAATCAATCCATCCAAGGTGGATTCTTTTTGGAACTCTTTGATGATAAGATTCTGGATATGATATTCTTGTTGTTGACTTCGAGGCACATAGATATTTGGATGCCTGGTAAGTTTATCCTTCTTAATATCTAGTTTAGTATTGTTGTGATTTACTTGAGTCGTCGTGATGATATTTTATGTTTTTGTATTTACTGGTGTTACAATATCCTTCCACTGACCTATGCCATCATCAATGGTGATCAATGGTATGTCAACCTTAACTAAATATGTGGATGTTTCTTTATCATAGAATTATTTTTTGAGTTCAACTTTTGGAATCTTTTCAATTAATAAGGCTTCATTAGTAATGATGTTTTGATTTTTAGTTTCAATCCATTCTGTTGAGGTTTACTTATCTTTAGTTTCAAATTTTGGAGGCTCCTCCATTGATACAACTTCATTGATAACAACATTACATTTTTCCATGTCAATCAAGTCGGTGTTGGTACCCTTATCCATGGTTTGGGTTTCTTGTTGCACCTTCCTCTTATTCTTCAACTTCTTCATTTCTACAAGTAGATTTTTATTATGATTTCTCAAAAGAGAAATTTCTTCATCTTTGGAAAATAATTTTTTACTGATATTTTCAGACTCTTTTTTACGAGTGATTTTTGTATTACTAATTTGTAGTTGAAATTTACGAATTTATGTATCTTGATTCTCCTATTCCATTTGATTTTGCACTATTTCTTCATCTTTTCTATTAAGATTTTTATTCAATATTTTGAACTTTTCTATTAATTCTATGTGATTTTGTTGTTCATTTTGATCTGAATTCAATGATAAACCAAGGTGCTTTGAATTAATGTATCATGACATTATTTTATTTGTAAGGTTCTTGAATACTATGTACTTTTTGTCAACATTCATGGTAAAAGTACCAGTAGATTTCAACCAAGAGTTTCCTGGGACTACATCAACTTCCTTGGTTTGTAAGACACAAAAATTGCATTTTGAGTACTCTTGTATAAGAGCTCTTTTAAGTAATTTCTTCATCATACTCTTGTGTAAGATCTCTTTTAACTTCCTCTTTCACAAGTTGTAATATATTTTCCAATTTAATATCAATATAATTCCAATGGCCAATGAGGTCAATAACAATTCTTACAGTATCATTTTGGATCTTCCCTAACATACGCATGAAAATATTGACTGGTTCCAAAACATAACCAAAAGTGAATGGGACCTTCTTTTCCATTTCAACTTGGTGAACTTACCACCACAAATACTATCCTACCTTGACTTGCATCATTTTATAACCCCTTAATAATTTTATAATTATAATTGCACTTACTATCCATTCACTTTTTCTTCTCTACTAGATATGCAGATATTTTTGCACTTAAGTTGTACCCTCATATATGGTTTAAATTAAAAAAAAGTTTGGCTATTGTGTAGATTTCTTTCACTCAAATAAATTGGTAAGCTACCAATGTTTTCGCCTTTTTCACTTTTCATTTACTCCATGCAAAAATTATTCCATGTAAGAAGATATAACTTATCCTCCACATAAAAGATGAAACTTATCCTCATGTTAGGGACCTAACCCCTCACATAGATAGAATAATACATTTTCCATGTAATAAAGGTGGACATTAGTTTATAAGGAATAAATATATTTTCCATGTAATAAAGGTCGACATTAGTTAGTAAGGCCTATTTAATAAATGTGAAGAAGTCAATGTAAGAATACCTAACAGAAGCTTTCGCTTCTAGAAAGGTCTTCCTCTAGAATGTTCTTTAGAAGATATAATTAGTATAAACAAGAGTAGAAGGCATGATAAAGCTTGGCTTGAGAATTATTGTAATAGAGCTATGCTCTACTAGAGGTTTCCCCCTCAAAGAGGCAAGTGAACATTGTTTTCTTTGAATAAAGTTATTATTTCTAGCATTGCTCTTCTCAATATTTTGTTGTTCCATTAATATCTGCTGAATATTCCTATTTTTTCATATTATACTACATTTGGTACCTTACAAGTGGTATCGAAGCACTTTCCTTGACAAGAATTGTGGGTATTTTTTTTCCCAAGGTAGAGATGTGTACTGTTGGTGACTTTAAATCACAGAGATCTATTGTTTAACAGGTAAAACCGTGGTGGGAAAGACTACACACATGCGATACTGACAGTTTCACAAGGTTGCCTGGAAACCAAAAGTTTCGCCCTCGTTGGAAACCTTTGTAACCCATGTTGGTACCCATCGAGTAGTACCACATCAGACAAAATCTGTACATGTCCATCACTCCCACATACCAGCATGTATATAGGGAGTCCCATAGGTCTGCTAAAACCATCCCTAGATCAACCGATTAGATGCCTGATTTCTATAGTGCCATTGAGAACAACACTTGGGAAGATACTCTCTAGTACCTGAGCAATCGGGTAGTACGACTAAGGGTTCAGTCGAGCCTTCTTAGTTGGTGCCTTGAGATATTGGGCCTGCTATCCCCCATTTTTATGGATAACTAAGGAGATGATGTCTGGAGGCCCTTAGGTTGAAAACATAGAGTGTCGAGGGATGGATTGACTTGCGATGTCCACTTACATAGATGAAGACCCGCTTCACCATCATACTTCTCCGGTTTATCATGATTACAATCACCACATCATCCTGTTTCTGGAAGACAATGGGTCTTTCTCCATGAGTTACAATTTAGGTATTGTGGTAAGTGCCACTTCAATATTTGAGGCATTTGAATATGTTTCATTTAAAGCTGCTCTTGATTATAGAATGTCTGCTTGGAAATTATGCTCTTTACCTTGTTTCACCTTGGTGGTTGAAATTGTGCCCTAGTAAGTGGTCACCCTTGGGGAAATGTTTGCTAATAGGAGGTCTCCTTAATGAGTCATCATACCATTCTCGATCATACTTGTCATTTTCCACACTTCATCCTTCTCATATCCTCATATTTTGGGATTTTCGGGTTTACTGACCCAAGAAGGGATTGTACCTCATTTCATGGGAAGAAGGGGCTGAAGGTCGAGAGGGAAATGTTGCTGGAAAAAGATAAGAGCCAAATTATAACCTTCCAGATGCTCTCCCAAAGATGTCTTGAGAACAATGAAATGTTTATCTTAAAAAAATGAAGACCTACAAAAGAAAACTCACATTATATAGATGTCCCACTTGTTGAGATGTGTACACTTATGAAACATCCATTTCTTTCCATGCATATGTCACTCTATGTTCCTCTAGCTTCGAGTGACATTGAAATACTCTTTTCTTTCCATGTTTTATAGTACCCAATTGTTTTGGACTTTAATTAAGTAATGATGATAAATGGGCTTGGAAAAAGGATGCAATGAAAACGAAAGTGCAACACACCCTCTACAAAGGCACCCATAAATGAGACAATATGAACCCTTGTATGTCATGAACCCCATGCCCAAAAGTCTTACCCCCATCCATTCATCTTCTTTGCATGAATTAGAGAGGGTCCACCTAGGAAACACTCCTTTACTTGAGGAATGAATTTCCCAATAGGTCACGATGACAACCCTCCCATGCCTAAACTTGGCAAGTTGCATAGGGTCTTTGAGAACATGTTTAATTTGAAAAGGAAGTTTTGATGCACATGTTTAGGTGGATCTTGTATTAAATGTGATTTGACTTGGCATGATACATTTGACTTGAGACCCTTGGAGGGATAATTCATTTGTCTTTGTAGGACCTTGCTTGGTCGATGTTTTGGAAGGAACAAGCCTAGTTTGGGCCTTCATTGGGGCTTGAATCCCACAGAGTGGATGCCCTGAACTACACCTTGGGAGCTGAAAGATGATGGACATTTCCTTTTGAGGCAAGAGAAGACAACTTGAAATATGATACCCAACCCTCACATTGCCTAATGATTTGCCTTTGGAGGCCATGTGTTACTCTTTTGGGCTTGACGTCACCCTTGGGCTAGGGTGATGATGGTGGTGAAGTTTGATGATGACTTAGTATGATTGATGGAGAGGAGGAGACTTAGCATGGTGACACATGGCCTTTGGAGGCCCAACGTCCCTTTCAACAACCCAAGGACTTGCTATAAGTGCCAAAACGTCACCCTCTAGGGGCATGACATCATCTTTTTAGGGTTTATCTTGTGCAAAATTCAAATTATTATTGTAAAGGGGAAAAACAAAGGAGTTTCGCTTCCTTATTTTGTGTTTTAACCTAATTAAGTGGACAAACTTATTTTACATGTCCTAGTATAAATAAATGTCATTTGGAATTTCATTTCCATAACATTCTCACTTGAGAACAAGACTACTTGGCTGAAAATTTCGCCCTCTTTGGGAATTTGATCTATATCTCTCTCTTGAGATAAATTTTGGATGCTGATTAGTCTATTGTGGAGCTAAAGTGGTGTGCTGCCCTTCTTGGAGGCTTATTCTTGCATGTGGATGGAATTTACTTAGTAAACTAGGGTTTTATCTTGCTATCTTGTGGAATTGGTAAGGAATTTTTTGTACCAGTTGGTAATTTCTTCTTATTTCATGATATTATTGTCTAAAACTCTTGGAGGAGTATAAGGGCATACACCCTCCACCAATTTCATCTTAATTTGTGATTGGATAAGTCATTTTTCATAAGGTTTCTAGGAGGAGTTAAAGGGCTTACACCCTCCTAGACTTACCTTTGTTGGATTCTCTTTCTCTAGAGATTAAAAGGGCTTACACCCCTAGATAAGTAGTGGATTCAACTCTTACAACCAAGACTCCATTAACTAATAGATTAAAACACTAATATGAAAATTGAATTGGAGAAACAAAGTCATTGCATTAGATAACATGATTTGTTGAGATACTTCATTTGTCTAAAGTGGATTCAATTCTATATGATTTTAGCTTGCTTAAGCCACTAGGGAATCTAGCTTAGCCAATGATTTCTTTATTCTGTAACAAATTTGTGCTACAGCCATTAAGGATGCAACAAAATTCATTTTCTTTCATCATTTACTCACTTTTCAACCATTGAAATTTACTTGTAAACCTAGATTACTGTTCTATTGCTCACTGACTATCTTTTTGACGATTTACTTGTTGATTTATGTGGTTGGAACTTGCTGTTGTAGCAAGTTTTTTCTACAGCCATAAGGCTGCCATAATAATTTACTAATAACTTCATTTAGCAGCCCTATTTCATCGTCAAAGTTTTTGCTTAAATATTGAAGAAATATCTATATGTTTAGCACTTGATTATCCAATGAATATTTGATACTTTTGATGGTTAATTATGCAATAAATATATCCTTTTAATTGATGATATACATGTTTGTTTACTTCTGTAATATAGGACAACGCTTCACTTTCTTGTCCCTTTGATTTTTGGTCTTGTATCTCGATTGTTTGTCTTGTTCCAGGCAGGTGCAACTCTCTTTTGTAGGTACACTACACTTTGACAACCTACCCTTATCAACAAGACTCTTATCCAAGTCCTTAACCACTTCCTAACTCGACCTATAGGGGTTTCACCTTCCATCACTTCACTTTCCATCTCAATCCCCTAGGGTCACTAGGATTCCCCCCTTGTGGTGATTTTCATCATCATTAAAGTGAGGGGAGTATCTATCTAAGGTGGCAGTGGGTAGTTACTCCCATATTTGTCTCACATTTGTGGATTAGGTGGGGCTTTTCCCAACCTACAATCTATGCGATAACATGAATGAGTACTACTATTTGACCCTGCACATATATCAAAGAGATATAACACATGGAAAACCCTTATCCATAGGCACCCTACAAACCCCAACCCAAGGGGGACATACCAGATAAGGACCATGAATGACATTGTTTACAAGAAGGGGAAATAAAATATGGTGGTCAATGCTCTTTCTAGGAAATATGAAGAAACAAGGTCCCTTTTTCCCCTCTCATTCATTTTCATTGATTGGCTTCAGGATGTTCGACAAGAATGGTTGCAAGACCCCAAAATTTCCAGCCTAATCCAAAAACTTCAACAAGATCCCAAGCTGCTCTAGGGTACTCTTGGCATAATGAAGAGTTTCTCTATAAATTTAACATGTATTTAAGCAAACAATGACCCTTAAATCCAAGGTGCTATCTGAGTTTCATGCTTCACCTATAGTGGGCCATTCAGGTTTTAACAAAACTTATGAACGAGTGAAATGATATTTCTTTTGGGACAGTGTGAAACAAGATATATGCACCTTTTTGGCCAAATGTGATACATGTCAATGCAATAAGGGAGAGATTGTCAAACCTCTTGTTACACTCCAACCACTTCTGATTCCACCTACTATTTGGACAAATATTTCTATGCATTTCGTTGTTGGCTTACCTAAATCAAGAAATAAGTTAGTCATCATGGTGGTTGTGGATTGTCTTTGAAAATATGCTCATTTCTTTGCTCTTCAACACCCATTCACAACATCCACAATGGCTCAAATTTTTATGGATAATATCTTTAAAATCCATGGAATTCCTCATTCTATTATTTCCAACTGTGATACCACTTTCACCAACAATTTCTGGAAAGAATTATTCAGGCTCTAGGGAACACAATTGCATCTTAGCACAACCTATCATCTCTAGAATGATGGCCAAACAGAAGTGGTTAACAAGTGTTTGGAAACATATTTGAGGTTTTTTGCATATGATAGACAACATCAATGGTTTCATTGGTTACCCCTAGCTGAATGATGGTACAACACCTCTTACCATACGACCACTCACATGAATAATTTTGAAGTCGTCTACAGACATAATCCACCATTGATTCTCCCATACATGTCAGGTGTCTCCAAGATTCATGAGGTTTAACACAATCTTACCTTCCGCATGAACATTCTCCGTACTCTCAAATAAAATTTGGTAATGGCTCAAAACCGCATGAAACAACAGAAAGATCAGGGTCATTCTGAACGTCAATTTTCTAAAAGGGATCAGGTGTTTCTCTGTCTCCAACCATACAAGAAGACTTCATTCAAAGCCCAACAATGTCAGAAAATTGCACCAAAATTTTATGGTCCTTATAATATTCTCAAATGCGTGGGGCCAGTCGCCTACTAGTTAGCTTTTCCTAGTCACTCCAAGCTGCATCCTGTTTTTCATGTCTCATGCCTGAAGAAAGTGATTGGCACCAAATTCCACACCTAGACCATCCTACTAGAGTTGGATGAAGAAGGTTACATTTGGTTGTAGCCACAAGCCATATTGGACCAATGAGAACGTCGTCTCCATCAACACACCATCCATGAATTTTTGGTTCACTAGAAGGATACTCCACCAGAAGATGCCACCTGGGAACTGGCTACCATTTTGCAACAATTTTCTCTTATTAAGCCTTGAGGACAAGGCTCTTTTTCAAGGGGGAGGGAATGTTAAGGACCTAACCCCGCACACACATATAATAATATATTTTCCATGTAATAAAGGCTGATATTAGTTAATAAGAACTAAATATATTTTCCATGTAATAAAGGTTGAGATTAGTTAGAAAGGCCTATTTAATAAATGTGAAGCCTAGAAGACCTAATAGAAGCTTCCATTTCTAGAAATATTTTCCTCTGTTCTTTAGAAGATAAAATTAGTATAACTAAGCAAAGGAGGCATGGGGAAGCTTGTCTTGAGAATTATATTAATATAGCTCTACTTTGTTGGAGGTTTCCCCCTTGAAGAGGCAAGTGAACATTGCTTTCTTTGAATACAAGTATTATTTATGGTATTTCTCTTCTCAATATTTTGTTGCTCCATTGATACCACTGAATATTCCTATTTCTTCATATTATACTACCTCTGGTACCTCACATCTCCACCTAAACAGATATTTGTATTTCCTTCTTTTTTTATTCCACCTTGCAAAAATTTCTCCACGTAAAAAGATATAACTTATCCTCCACGTAAAGAGATATTTGTATTTCCTGTTTTATTCCTCGCAAAATTTCTCCAGTAAAGATTCAATTTTCCATGATCTTGGTTTGTTGTAAAACCTTCTTTTATGTTGTCAACTTATATATATGGTTGACTTGATACTTCTTCACGTGTACTTTTTATTATTATTTTAATTCTCTCTCTCTCTATGTGTGTGTGTGTGTGTTACATACATACATATGTATGTACACACCCATGCATATTATGTATGGATGTATGTATGTACACACACACACACACACACACACACACACACACACACACACACACACACACACATGTGTGTGTGTACATACATATAGATACATATATACATACATACATTCATACATACATACTACAAACATACACATATATCAAATATTTTGGCCATGGAAATTATTTGCATATTTTTTTTTTTCAAATGGCATTGGAAAAATAAACTTGATCATAAATCAATGGAACAACCCGAAAAAATATACTTGTCCATAGGTCAATGAAAATACTATTCTGATACCACTTGAACCAAACCTACTGGTTACTTCCCCTTAGCATCCATAATAACACATGAAAATCCATACGTTCCATGAGGAATCAATAATTAATATTTATTATCCATTAACTTGATATGAAATACAATGACATGCATATAAATACATGCAGGGATGATATATCATGTCCTTGGCAAAGGTCATGACTTATAATTACCATGAATTATCATTTATCACATAAACTTATCATTATCATGACATTATTACATTATAATGCCTATATTATATAATAATTGACCTATAACTAATATTACATGATAACAGATGTAATACACTTTAGTTATATTACAATACTTTTGTCATATGATAATATTGTATGATAATATTGTAGTATCTATAATCATAGGCTATTTAAATTGTTGACTACATAATATATTTCTCACATGTGGACTCTCTTATCTTCTTATGGAATTCTCATTTTTAGCTACTTTAGTGCTTATATAATTCAAATCTATTAACCTCTTGTAGATTTAGCTGATCACATACCCTACATGGAGTAGATCGCTAGTATCATAGCTCATCTAACCTATTTGACTCCTTCCGGGAGGTATTTACACTGTGGTGACATAAATCCTTAAATAAGATCCATAGCATTTTCTCGTTGGATGCCGACTTGGATGATATTGAAGTGCAAGAAGCACATAGTTGATCCCAATCCTATGTTAAACCTTCCATCACATTCACAACAATCCCCAATGGCATTTAGCACAAATTCCAACTCATTAATTGGATCTAAAACCTTGAATTTGTCACAAAATTATTGAAGACACATTCCAACAACCATGCAAAGAGATGTATCATTATTTTGTAGTCTTAGCAAAGTTCAACCTTAGACTATGCCTTCTACATGCACCTATCATGAATCAATGCCATTTGGTGATCGCAATCCCTTTAAAGTTCATGCGGACATCGAGATCATGCTTTCGAACACAATATTGATGTTAAATCCCTTGATGATTAAATGTAGAAATTAAAATCAAATTTTGAGATCAACAACTTTATTGATGGATATAAGCTCAAGTTCACCATGGTTAAGTTGGCACTAAACATATTCAATGGATGGGACTCTCATAACTTGGGGAAAGTTAATGGAATCAATGTATAAGATTAGTATCCTCTAAAGCACTACAAGAGTAACAAGTACATTGGATTCCAACAATTACACATCATTGCGATTAGTCCATAGTAACATAAAGCATGATAATTAACATAATTTTGACCAAATTGCTAAAATAATCCCCTTTTCACATGAAATGGTGTTAAGAAGACCTATGAAAATATTTGTCTTCCAATTTTTCATATGTTCTTTATAGATACTTTATAAGAAATTTCATAATAAATTCCTTATTAAATTAATTCCAAATTTCCTCATGTAACAAACCCTGAAAACCCATATAAAATCTCTATCAAAATACATGAAAATATAAGTACGAAAACATGTAACCTACTATGTAAAGAAAATCATACATAACTAACAATTGCTCCAAAATGTACAAAGGTACGTCGATGGAATGGATAGTGTAACAAAAAATATTGACATCGCAAGTTGACATGTAGACAAGAGAGTGGTATTTATTGACATGTTAATTTACAAAGTAAAATATTGAAATTGGATGAGGTGTGCTTCCAAAGGGTAATGGACTGGTGGTTGTATTTTTAAAAAAGTTGTTTAGAGTTTTCCTTCCTCTAAGTTGCCCAAGCTTGTAACTACTTGATGGATTTTGAAGCAAGTATCAATATTAATACATTTTTAATTATCTAAAGTAAAATTAATTAATTGTTTGACTATGGTTGATACAAGTTTAATTTTCTCAAGTAAAACTAATTAATAGTTTGATTAAGACTGTTCATATGAAATGATTTTTAATGGGACATGGTTTAGTTAAATTACCATTTTTCACATTGATTTATACATGATTGCCACCTAAGGACTATATAACATCTCACTATGCTTCCCTCAATTAGTAACTTGTTAGTGATTTGAATCTTCATGTCTTCATTTTATTGTCCAACTTGTCAATTGTTTGGAATTTTTTGACCAAAGAAAAAATCTTTATATTCAATTGCTATAGCAAGATTTGCCTCACCCTATGCAAAATTGCACAGAGAGCCTTTTTCCATTTCCCTATGCAGACTTGAAGTCCCTTTTTGCTAATCCCAGAGCTAAAAACATTATTTTTTCCACATATACGCACCCTACATATTGTACACCATGTGTATAGGCAGGTTGCACCACTACAACCCGCGTACATCAGGTTTTGTGCCCAAAATTAAAAAATGGTGTCAGGTTTCCATGTCACGTCATGAGATCCATGATCCTTGACCTTCCATATACTGGAAACGTTCTGACTCGGCCCTTCAGTTCCACTTGAAGGTTATAAATGGGCCAAATCCGAGCTATGGAAAAGAGGAGAAGAATTCAACTTTGAGAGTAAAGTTACTATGGAGAAATTATTCACTTCATATTGAGTCTACATCCCTTTGTTCTTTTAAGTCTGAACACATTATTCAGCCCCCAAGCTCTTCCCTACTTGATTGAGAACCTCATTGTCTCTCTTATATGAGCTTGCCTTTGGTGGAGGATTGAAGTGGTGGAGGCCCAGCTGGAAGGGACTTAGTTTCTTGGTTCCGAACCGTGCCGACACGGAAGTTTGTAATTCTTTCACTTCTGCTGATCACATTTTAATAGAAATACTCTTTTCTCGTCCAATTAATATCTTGCAAATATTTGAATTGTTATTCCATGGGCGTATTTGTTATGAATGTTGATGGATTATGCTATTGAATGTGATAACATTATATATTATCACCATATGCTTGCGTTTCTTGGTTGTTGAGGACAAGTTGTAGGTGTATTGCTTTGAGTCAAGTGCTTTCATTGAATGCTTGTATGAGGTAGGCCTTTTATCTTGTCTTGCTAACATATTTGTTTATATAGCATACCTGAGATTAGAGTTGATTTCTACAGTCATTTCCATATGTTGTGGTTTACCCCTAGCCATAGAGAGATTTTCCTCGTAACATCAATATTTCTGAGTTGAAATAAGGATACACATAGTCTAAACCATGAAGTTTTAGAAAGGAGTGAAAAAAAAACCAT
Source organism: Picea glauca (assembly GCA_000966675.3). NCBI lineage: Eukaryota > Viridiplantae > Streptophyta > Pinopsida > Pinales > Pinaceae > Picea > Picea glauca. The sequence continues at coordinate 461,326 of JZKD02S0247041.1, forward strand.
CCCCTTATAGTCCTTTTTGTTATAAGTACAATCATCCTGTAACACACCCGACCCCCTAATCGTCTTAGCCTACTGGGATGTTCATTTCTCCTCTTCCCTCATGTACGTATTCAGGTTTACTCTCCCTATTTTTGGTCCATCACTATTTTAAGTGAGGACTTCTCTTATCATGATATTTAATGTATTGAATTCTACTTGCTCAATTCCAAAAGCTACATGTTATCACACAATCTATAGCTTGGGGAAAGCCCAACCCAATCCACGGAAGTGTGACAAATGTGAGAGTACCTACCCACTATCACCTCAAATAGACACTCCCCTCATTTTAGTGATGATGAAATCACCACAAGGGGGAATCCTTGTGACCCTAGGGGGATTGAGATGGAAAGTGTGAGAATGATGGATGGAAACCCCTATAGGCCAAGTTTGGAGAAGGAGTAAGGCTTGTTGTACTTTGTGAGCCAAGCTGGGTGTGGTATATGTTGTTGCCATCGATCGGATGGTGATGTGTGGTGAGTGTAGGGATCTTCCTGTTGATCTGCCTCTCGATATTCCATGTCTGCAACCTACGGGCCTCAAGACATCATCTCCTTAGTTATCCATAGAAATGTGGGATAGCAACCGGCTCCTACTTAGGGACATGTACTTGCCGTAGAATGCATGAGAACCTCAACATCTCATGGTAAGACCTGTGCCTACACACACTAAAACAAAAAAAATGTTGGGTATCGAGGGTGGCTCACTCACCCTTTTCTCACATGATCAAAATCCAAAATTGATAACTATCTAAAGAAGAAAATTTTACATTTTTTAAAAACAATTCTACACTAGCATGTAATATGATCAAAACAAATGAAGTAAAGAAATTATGCAATAATGCAAGTAGAGCAAAATGAAGATGAGATATGACATGCAACTAAGCTGTCATAAGAATAAAAATGAAAAATGCAAGGGAAAACAAATGACCTGCCTACTTACCTAGGGCCCATGGCCCAAAGAGGTCAAGTGCCAGGTGATGTTAGGTGAAATCATACAACCAATGCAACCACTCGCTCAACATCTCACCCAAGTGATTTTCCCTGTGCTTAATTATAAAACATATCAAAAACAAGTTAGGCACATAATAATCATGAATATGAATAAGCATATAATCAATCATAGAAATCAATTGATGGAGGTGGGTGGGGGGGAGAAAATCCTACCAGAAAGAATGGACACAAGCCTGATACACCCATCACTGAAGAGGGCTACCATGTAGAGATGATGGCTCATATTCTTCCTATTAACATGACCACTGCTTCCTAAAGACTGAGAGAAAATGAGAGATCGAAAGAAAACCACATGGCTACCCAAAGAGGAAGATAAGAGGTAAGGGACAACCTCATGTTCGAAGAAAGAAAATCGTTGCCTCTTCATTTGAAAATCCTTGCTAGAATCCCTAAGATGAAAATACTTTCATTTTGTAGTGTGAGTCTCTGATTGCTCTAGGCTAGCCACGACTTGGTGTCCATCAAAATCTGAGCACGAAGGTAGTGGAAATCATCATAGAACAAATCTGAATCCCCAAAAGGATATGAATCACAAATCCCAAGGGATGACTGAAAGTCATCATGAGTATATTGTGACAAGTCATCCTCCAATGGATGGAATAAATCTATGACCGTATTGTCATCAGGATGCCAAACATCTGAATCATATACGCATGAAGGATAGCCCTCCGAAGATGACAACTCAACCCTCTTTTCTTGAGAACTACCCTCAATTTCGTGAATATGATCTCTATAAAAAATGAAGCAACCCACATCCCATCTACATCTCTTAACATGTATTAAATCATCAATGTGTTGATCAACCATGTCAGAGAAGTCCTCCACGAAATCATCTGCATCACTTGGACTAATCACTTCTTCATATTTATGTGCAGGAGGAAAGCAAGGCTGAACAACTTCGTCGTCATCAAGTGGGAAATGGATACCAATGTCTCATTTGGATTCTCAGCATGTTGCACTTCATCGAAATTATTCTTTTTCTTCATGGTATCTTGCTTCATGGAGATGCCCCTCCAGTGCCTCTTCACCACAAGGGGATTAATACTCAATGCAGAGTGCTTCATATGACTATCCCTGAAAGGACCAAAATGATAACTCTTGTTCATCTCGTCATTGTGGGCTTTCTCTTTGGTGGGTGATGTCTTGTCAAGATCCTGCACTTCCTTGGAGTTTTCCTCCTCCTCCTAGACCCGTTCTTCAAATACTTCTCCCGCCAAGCATTCTTTGAGGTTGTTGTTTCATTTTTCTTCCAGGAAATCCTCATTATCATCAATATTTGTATTAGTTTCAAAAATACCTAAAAGTCCCTCCTCTTGCAGAGCTGTCAAAAGTTCATGATAAGTATCTTCAAATCTATGAAATCATGGACCACAATGTTTCAAAAATTATTCAACAAAGGTCTTGAGAGAAGTGATACTCTTTGTTTTGCAAGAGTTTCTTATCCATCCCTGATGTTTTATTCCCAATTATTGTAAAAATGATACCACCAAAAATTCTTCATGTCTTCTTTCGAGTATGGATGTATATCTCACAAGTGATAAGACATATGCGACAACACAAAAAGCATCATCATTGTACTTCGAGATATTTTTGAGATACTAGGGCGAGAACTTGTTTGGGAATCCTGAAACACCCTCAAGATCAAGGGCATGATACATTCCATTCCATACCTAGAAAACCATCCTTCATTATGTGTAAATAAACTCAACCACAAATGGAGTCTTCATACCTTATTGCAGATGGGCTCGAGGCTAATCGAAAATGGATAGGGTATCTTCCCTTAATGGATTCACTAGATAAAATTATATGGAGTTCATCAAAGTTGTAAAGGGATCTTTCCTCAAATGGATTCACCAAGTAAGATAAGGGAAATACTTTGGGATACCTTTCCAAAGTGTTGTTAGGGATCAAAAGAGGATTCAAAATCCTCCCCGACAAAGACACCAAAATGTTATTTCACAATCTGTAGCTTTGGAAAATTTCAACCCAATCCACAAAAGTGTGACAACTACGAGAGTACCTTCCCACTGTCACCTCTGATAGACACTCCCCTCGCTTTAGTGATGATGAAATCACCACAAGGGGGGGAATCCCGATGACCATAGGGGGATTGAGATGGAAAGTGTGAGAATGATGGATGGACACCCCTATAGGTCAAGTTTGGAGAAGGAGTAAGGCTTGTTTTACTTTGTGAGCCAAGCTTGGTGTGGTGAATGTTGCTGCCATCAATTAAATGGTGATGTGTGGTGAGTGTAGGGATTTTCCTGCTGATCTATCTCTTGGTACTCCATCTTTGCAACCCACAGGCCTCGAGATGTCATATCCTTAGTTATCCCTAGAAATGGAGGATAACATCTGGCTTCTACTCAGGGACATGTACTTTCCATAGAGTGCATGAGAACCTCAACATCTCTTGGTAAGACCTGTGCCTACACACACTGAAACAAACAAAATGTTGGGTATCAAGGGTGGCTCACTCACCCTTTGCTCATATGATCACAATCCAAAATTGAAAACTATCTAAAGAATACAATTTTACATTTTTTTCAAACATTTCTACCCTATCATGTAATATGATAAAAATAAATGAAGTAAAACAATTATGCAATAATGCAAGTAGATCAAAATGAAGATGAGATATGACATGCAACTAAGCTGTCATGAGCATACAAATGCAAAATGAAGGGGAAAACAAATGACATACCTACTTACCTAGGGCCCGTGGCCCGAAGAGGTTAAGTTCCAGGTGATATTAGGTGAAATCTCATAACCAATGAAACCACCTTCCCAACATCTCACCCAAGTGCTTTCCCCTATGCTTAATTATAAAATATATTGTTGGCACAGGGGCATACCCAGGGTTCAACGCTTCAACAATGCACCAACAAAACCCTCACTACCGGCCCTTTCGGTAACACCTACGAAGCAGATGAAGTCTCACCCAAGGTAGAGACAAGGGGGGTTGTAGGACTCAAGTGTCTACAACCTAGATGGGACAAAGATCTATGATCACAATGATTTAACATATCACTTAGCAGTTAACATTCATTAGTCTCTAACCCTTACTTACATCGCATGTAAAACCCTAATTACAGAACAACACAATATTCAACAAGATCTAAGCATATCTGACCATTTAGCACATAGCATCAACAAATATAACATTCATCCAAGTTATCAAACACTAAGCTACTATATCATATGCATCTAACATACATTAAGATTCAACACTAAGCATAAATCACATCAATGGCACAAATCAATCACAACACAGGATATACGTGATTCACCCCCAACGTGGGGCTACGTCCACCAACTCTTCATCTTCTTTATTATCTTCTTTCAATGCACAGAGCCACAATACCAACTCCGCATAGGACATGAGATTTGCACGCACCTCGCTAGATCCTCCTTCCCCAAGTTAGGTCACATCACAAAGCCTTATTACATAGTCTGCACACCAGCTTCTTACAATCACTTGCACTTAGCTCTGCAAGTCTTAACACATAGTATGCACAAAGCCTCTAGCTCTGCACTAAGTCGATTCTACTAGGTTTCTTCACTACTTTCTTACATCCCCTAGATATCTATTTATACATTACAAATGGGGCCTAAACATGGGTAAACCCATGGGCCGACATCCCATACCTGTTACATAAACTCTAAACCCAAAAATCCCACAAAAGGTGGCGAGATCTCGTGATCTCCGCTTCGCCCGATGCTTCATCTTCGACCATCTTGTTGAAGTCCCAAAAATGGTCAAACACTCACCTATGACTCATCCTGAGTCACTTTGATATGGGTAACTCTGCTTCGAAGGCCTCGAGCTTGGCTCGAGCTGCTTCGACCTGTTGCTTCACCAGAGCCTCTTGCTCAGAGAACTCCTGAATAAATTTCTCGATCACTGGTCCTTCCAATCACTGTTCCCCCGTGGTGACTACTTGTTCTAGTTGTGCACCTTGTCCCTCAATCTCCTCAAAAGTGTGCAGGCCTCATCCTACACTAGCTGTATCCTCTGGTTTACTTCCATGAATTTACTCTGGATGGAATGGATCTGTTGCTGAACGGTGCGCTGTTCCTGGGACCTTTTTATCCTCTCGACTGCTGACAACGACTTCAACTGTGCTTGTATTATCGCTGCTTGTTGATTTTCCTCTTGGAGTTGTGACTCCAATGTCCATAGTTCTGGTTTTTTTGCAAGGTACTTGTAGGTCTGTGCACTTTGACTTCTTAATTTCTTGTAGTCTAAGGCCAATGCCTTGATTCTTTCTACTGCTCTCCGAGCAGTTTCTTCCCTCTGATCTCACACTTCCTACAGAGTGCTTGTCATGACTTGTAGTTCCAATTCTGCCACTCTTTCTTGAAGCTGCTAAATAGCTTCAACGAGCTTCTCCACTTGACTCTCCACTATGTATTCTTCTATTTGTGCGAGGCCTGACACAGAGCGAAGTGCTCTGGTGACTGCCTCCTTGACTCCCATCTGCTATGTGAGCAGTTGTTCTTTTTCCTTTTGGATCTACACTTTATCCTATGCAAACTTCGCCTGGAGGTCATCTTTCTCTTGTCGTGCAACCCGACGTTGTTCTAGGGCTTCTTATTTTGCTTGCTTTAATGCCTCTATGGCCTGCTCCTTTTCCTCCTGGACCCGACGAAGGTGAGCCTCGGTTGAGTCTACTAATCTGCGTAGCTGGGTAGGCTCATCTCCTACTGCTATGTCCCCTTTTGACAACGACGTAGTAGACACTGCGCGGCTCGAATAAAGATCCTACTGTACCCCTTTGAGCTCCTCCTCGATCCTGTCAAACATTGTCTCCTGTTTGTCTTTGCTTCACTGCAAAATGTCCTCTAAGGTATCTGATACAACGGTGATGATGAGGTCAATATCATCTACTATGAGTGAAATATAAAATGGAGGTTTATTGGCTTTTGATTTCTTTCACGATGAAGGTTTCTTCGGGGAACCCTTTCTTTTCTTAGATGTCTCAGCCTCCGTGATGGGATCCTTAGGCAGTGTTACTTCACCAGGTTCCTGTTTTTTTTCTTCCCCTTCATCCTCTTCTTTGTCTACTTTGTCACCTCCTCCTCCTTTAGGTGAATCTGGTGTAGTTTCCTTTGATGCGCTACTCAATTCCTGTAACTCTTCCTTCTTTTTCTTCCTGCTGCTGCTGGGTGCATCATATTATTCATGAGTGACTATAGGACTTCTGATGAGGTCAGGGTTAGAGAGTTCTATCTGTTCCACTAGTACAAGGAAATTTGCAGGTCATTCCTTGATTATTTCTTCCATGTCCTCCTCTGTGAGTTTGTAATAGGACTGGAGCTCTTCTTTGTGTTCATCTTCGTGCACAGTGATATAGATGAAGTGCTTGTCTGTGCAGAACTTCGGAAGTATCCTCAACCCGTGTAGAGTGTTTGACGTCATGCGAGGGAAGGATTCAATGGCCCTCTTTAGCTGTAGATAATAGGTGTGGAACACCGCATTTGATTGCCATCGCTTCACCATGTTGCTCAAATACCATATCATAGTGAAATTCACAGCTAGTGGTTCGAACAGATCAATTTCAAGGAAGGTCGCTCCTTCCAGCATCTCCCAAGAAATGAAGGTAATGAGAATCAACAACCAACTGAAATGGAACTCGTAGCCCTAATCCTGAGCTTCACGATAGTATTTCCCTAATCCCTTTGATGCATTTTCCTGTGAGGTCGATGACAAACCCCGTGACTAGCATTGGCCTATTCTTCTTGACGAGCTTACCAATGATCAAATAGAAAGCTAGGCGCACTGCACCATTATGGATGGAGGCTACCTTGTAGCCTCATTTCCCTTTCTCTACATCACCGCAGGTTTCTTTTATGTGCTGCGCCAGGGCACGATCTACTGCCTTCCCTGGGTAAAAATACTGAGGGTCGGGTCCTTGCATGCTTAATCTGGTGGTCCGATGGATCAACCCCAGATATACTGTGATGCACCGATCCAAACATAGGTAACCACCGTGGTAGCATGATAGGAGGATTTTAACGCATGCGTTAACCTCTTGATGTCTTCTGAAGCATGGTATCTTCATCACATTGAGGATGGTTGATCTTGCGATGTCCATAGTCCATGGCTAGGGTATTATCTTCGACTTATTCCCCATTGTCTTGGTCAAGTATTTGTGTGGTGCGAGCATGCCATATTTCTTGTGGTCTTCTAAGTTGAAGTCACTGATCTTCAATGTCATAATCTGTCCTAACTGTAGTCCAACTGCACGTATCCCCTTCAGGAGGTACACAGTAATCAATGTATAGTCGAAGTCCCTCGGGACGCTATCACGACTAACCGCGCTAGCCAAAGGTGGGATATAGTTGGGCATGATTGATGGGATGAGCTTTGCATTTTCCAAGTCATTGCGATGCTTGCTTCTCTTCTCTGTCGCAGTCTGGGATGGCCTAGATCGACGTGCAGTTAGTGGGGATGCTTACACTCCTCTCGTCGATGAGGCCTGTACTCCTGCAGACATGACCTTATTATCCATGAGGTTTATTAGGATTTCTTTGATGGATTTATCTACTGTGCTAAGGTCTCCCATCATACATGCTCGAGATTAGATATCTCGGGTCGGTGAACAAACAATCAAGGTAGTAAAATGGATGGTTACAATAAGCACTGTGTGAAAGAAATTAGTTCTCTATGGGCTCGGATAATCACAATTCATGAAAGTGTCATCAATGCAACATTCGACGGGATAAATAGCTAACATCGTAACTGACTCCTCCAATGGGCAGGAATGCCTCAATCAATACAATTCTATTCATTATGGCGCAGTCCCAATGGTCCAATGGCGAAGGTTCCAACAATAATTGCGTTTCTAGCCATTTTGGAGCTTTGTTCTAATGGTCGGGACACCTCCAATGGTCATATTTATTCACCACGGCGAAGTGCCAGTCGATGTTGTTCTGCTATTTCGGCGAGGTTCAAGTTCTGCAAGTCTTCCTTTTGCGAAGTCCTCTCTGGAACCTCCTACAATTTTTCTAGCTTTGCTTTCTAGCTTTCTTTCCTGTGATCTGCGTCTCTGGATTCCTCTTTCCATTATTGTTCTTATCTTTTCTTAGCATTGTAACTTCACACCATTGAGTATATTTCACAAGGTTCGAGGATAATACTTCTTCTCTTACTACTTCTGGAGTAGGTGCTCTACTATCCTACATGGATAGGTTCGTTAAGCCTTCTCGTGTTCTTTCATCTTCGACAACTACGTCTCTGGCCCTCAGTTGCTTCGACGTGTCCTCTTGTTATTTTATTAAGCACGCTATTCTCGTAGCCATTAAATCCGTTAATTCTTTCTTTTTGTGTTCTATAGCTTCCTCTTCTTCTCTCCTTCGCATATGATCTCTCTCAATCCAAGTCTTTCCTAACAAAAGTGAAAAGGGAGCATTGTTCTTAGCAAACTTAATGACCTCAAATTCTTCTTCTATCGATGTTCCATGAGAAATCATAGGTACATGGGCAAGTCTTCCACATAGGGTTATCATCTTTCCTTTAAAAAATCCTATTCCTCCCAATGAAGGAATCATAACAGGATTTCCTAATATTTCCCAAGTACTTTCTATCATAATGTTCACCTGTGTTTTTGCATCCAATACACAATCTATGTCAAAGTCTCCTATTCTTGTTTCTATGCACTGTTTCTCTTTTAAAATCTCTGATAAACTGATGTCTATGTGAACATTCAGTGTTTCTTTCATCTGCAATATTATAGCCTCTGATTCTTTCTATTTCTTTAGCATATTCTTAGTCTCTCGACCTTTCTCATGGTTTTCTTGTTTCATATTCATCTTCTCAATTTAGCAATCATTCTAGGACAATCCAAAACTTCATGTCCAATAGCTTTACAACAAAGGAAAATAGGACTTCTACCAGGGCATTCCTTAGAAATATGTCCCAGTCTTTTGCAATTATAACATAATTTCAATCCTCTCTTTCTCTTAAACGATCCTCAACCTTTCCTGTACTGCACACTGGGATCACAGTGATGGACCTGCAAAAAATTCTTTCTAGGATCCTGCATCCACTTGTTAGTCCAAAAATTCTTTCTATGCATAGAGATAACATATATCTCACTATTTTTATCAGATCTATTCATATCGTATCTTCTTTCTTCTAGTTGTGCCCTAGTTTTCAGACTAGGACGAAATCTATCAATTATACCTAGATCCATTCTTTCGAAACAAAAATTTCCACTTATATTACCTTTATCAAAGCACAAAGCTTTAAGATCTTACCTATTTTCTTCATATCCGATTCCCTTCTTAGCACAGAGCTTCACAATTCAAGTAGAGTACTGCGCACTATAGAAACATATCTACGCACAGAGCTTTATCTTTTCCTCAGTTCCTAGCAATCACAGTTTCAGGTCCCGACAACAGAACCATTTGTTGGCACAGGGGCAGACCCAGGGTTCAACGCTTCAACAACACACCAAAAAAACCCTCACTACCGTTCCTTTCGGCAACACCTACAAAGAAGATGAAGTCTCACTCGAGGTAGAGGCAAGGGGGTTTGTAGGAGTCAGGACTCACATGTCTACAACCTAGCTAGGACACAGATCTGTGATCACAATGATTTAACAGAGCACTTAGCAGTTAACATTCATTAGTCTCTAACCCTTACTTACATCGCAGGTAAAACCCTAATTACAGAACAACGAAGTATTCAACAAGATCTAAGAATATCTGACCATTTAGCACATAGCATCAACAAATCTAGCATTCATCCAAGTTATCAAGCACTAAGCTACTTTATCAGATGCATTTGACATACATAAAGATTCAACACTAAGCATAAATCACATCAATGGCACAAAGCAATCACAACACAAGATATATGTGGTTCACCCCTAGCATGGGGCTATGTCCACCAACTCTTCGTCTTCTTTATTATCTTCTTTCAATGCATAGAGCCACAATACCAACTCTGCATAGGACAGGAGATCTGCATGCACCTCGCCAGATCCTCCTTCCCTGAGTTAGGTCACAACACAAAGCCTTCTTACACAGTCTGCACACCAACTTATTACAATCACTTTCACTTAGCTCTGCAAGTCTTAACACATAGTATGCACAAAGCCTCTAGCTCTACACTAAGCCAATTCTACTAGTTTTATTCACTACTTTCTTACATCACCTAGATACCTATTTATACATTAAAAATGGGGCCTAAACATGGTTAAACCCATGGGTCAACATCCCATACCCATTACATAAACCCTAAACCCAAAAATCCCACAAAATGTGGTGAGATCCTGTGATCTCTGCTTCACCTAACGCTTCGTCTTCGACTAGCCCGTCGAAGTCCCAAAAATGGTCAAACACGACCAAGGTTCTCTAAAACTTGGTCGAGGGACCAAGGACAAGTTAGGCACATACTAATCATGAAGATGAATAAGCATACAATCAATCATAGAAAGAAACTTATGGAGTTGTTACCCATGATTTTGGTCATCATGATGGTGTATTGATGATGGTGTACTCAGGCTCCTCATAAGAACTTTCTCCTGAGAAAATTGACATTCATCTCTTCCCAGAAAACATACTTTTGAAGAGAGTTCGTAGGTTGCTAATATACCAGGGTGCGAGAATGACCCATTCTCGCAGGCTACCTTAAGCTAAGGTGCGAATTTCTCGCACTGTGTAACATAGCTAGGGTGCGAACCTTCTCTAAAGCTTGGAAAAAGATGGATTCTCGATGGTTCTAGAAGGGAATCTTCTAGAAGAATGGGTTGGCATTCGAATGGTTATCCTTGTACTGGATTCCCTGATATTGTGGGATCATTCTTATCCAAGTAAGCATCTCATTCTCTCCTATATATTGAGGGAATTCTCATGGAAAAGGTTAAGCAAGATTCATTGGAGAATTGGTGAAAGAATTGTGTGAAGGACTTAGCTTGAACATGAGCTTGGAGACTCTAGCAAGTATATCAAGAGGATTTGATTTTCTTCATACAAGGATTGAGCAAGTGTGTGTGTTGGAGCCAAGAGACATCGAAAGGAAGCTTGCGAAATCAAGGCGATAAGGTTGTAATCTTCTACTTTCAATTAATATGATACAGTGGCATGTCCCTTTCCCATAAAGCTATTATCACTTTATTGTGTAATTCCTTGATCATACACATAAGTTGATAGTTGAATATCTATCTTCACTTTGGTTGGTTTGTGTTGTCTTTGTCTTGACCTCACGAGAGCACCGGAGCAAAGTGGGAGCAACAGAGACCCTAGGAAGCGATACAAAGGTATGTTACTTGTTCCTTCCTACTAGCTAATTCAATGGTCAAAAATTAGGGAAAAAGTCATGTCCTGTCCTATTTTGTTCTAGATCCAGGTGGATCTAGGGAGATCAGTTAGTGTCTGTACCTACCAATTAGTCCGATAACAAAATTGGTGACTCCACTGGGGAGATAACTCGTTTTCTTTGTGGTTTTTGGTATTTTTTCCTTGGCCATTTGCTCTTGCCTTACTTTTCTCCTTTCATATCAATCTATGAGTCTTCAGGATACCCTGATAGACCCTCTGGGTCCAGAGGCCTCTTCAAATTTTGTGTCTTTTTCCAAAAATTTGACTAGTTTCAGACATTCTTGCATTGCACTCCACAGTAGCTTGCGAGAATCTATAGAGTTCGCACCCTGCTTTTAGGTTCAGTGTGAGGTTCTCGCACTCTGCTCAAAGCTCACCTGCGAGAATCACCTATGCTCACACTGTGTAATACCCTCAGTTTGCGAACCCTCTTTTTCAAAATTTTGGATTTGAGTTTTTGCATCTTCAACTGCCCAGATCAGTTTAGGTGCATCAAAAGAGTTTCTTGGACCATTGATTGATGTTTTCTTGTCTTCGTTTTTGTGCATGAGCAATCTTAGGATTTCAAAGGCTCTTCCTGTCACTTTTTCTTGACTTTTCTAAGCAAAGATATACTCTCTGATTTCGGAATCTGAGTGTGCTTGTTTGGTTAAGGACCGATGATCGGTTGAAAGTTGAGCTTCTTTGTCTTTATCATTTGCTTATTGTTTGAAAGATCATTTTTCTCAGGCAATTGAAAGGACTAGTTTGGTTTGCTTGTTATTTTTGTTTCCATTAAAAGAGTGGTTTGGGTTTTTTATCTATTGCTTGTTCATTGGTTTTTGATTTTCTGCGCTCTCACCATCATGGTGTAGGTCCTTTTTGAAAAGTGAACAAAGTTTTTCTTTCAAAAAATCATTTTCGTTTTTGAAAACATTGAAAATCAATTGTTTAAATTATTGAAAAAGAAACAATCGAGAATTGTTATTTTTGCGTGATTTGTTGCAATTGCATTTTAAAGGAAATTGTGTCTTGTAGTTCAAGTTTGATCCGGAAAACTTCTCTTTCCGTCCCATACATAGGATTCATTGAACGAAAACTGATATATTTCATTCTCATCCATGCATCGTTGGGTCAGAGTCTTATACAACATAAGTTTCATCTCCGCTTCCTTTGAGTAACAACAACTCTTAATAATACTGCGCAATTGTAAAATTTACCTAGTAACTATTTTCTAGGGCTCTATTACACCAACATTTAGCTAGGCTAGTGCTTTGGAGTAGGAAGAGAGATACACTCTCCAAAAGCAAAAAACACACAATAGCATCTTGTGTTAGAGAGTGTTAAATTCCATTTGCAACATCTTGTCCTGGGAAGCCCTTCTCACACAAGGGTCAAACATGAGGTCGCATTGATATTGACAGAGTTACTCACCCTACTTTGTTGATATTAGTGTAGAGATTGCACGTATTATGGGGATCACTTGGAGGTATACCCACAATGATGAGTGGAATCCTTTTGAGTTGATTTCGGGCTAGATACCCTGCCCTTGTGTGTGGATCGGACTGTTGACTGTCCCCCCATGATTTATTGTTGTTGTTGGTAACCTTAGTGGCCTCTCTTTCTAGGTTCTTACACAAGGTGACTGTGAAGGGGAAAGTCTTCACGGTACCTGGAATCAACGTTGACCAAACTCACTCGGGCTCCTTGGAGGGTATACCCATGATTATGTGTGGGAGCTTGCACCAGGGTGTAAGTCCGTTAAGCAGGTTGTCAGTGTAACTTTCCACCCTAGCCCAGCCCCTTTTTGTCTCGTTGTTATGACGTTGGATTTCATCACCAACTAGTGGCTTTGGAATTAAAAGGTCTTGTTTGTTTGGTGTTGCTTCCTAGATTTTGTTTACTAGCGCGTGTTGTTTGTTTACCAAAGTTGACCATAAGATTTTCTTCGTGAAGTTTGTCACTTGTTTACAATAGCTCCTCCACGTCATTCACGTAGAATGCCGAGTTTATCTCCAAAGCATCTGGAAGGTTCTCAACCCTTGCCTACAAGTACACCTGAGGGCTCTCCTCAGCAAAGTGAAATCACAGTCGTCACCACGCCACAAGTGGAACAAATTGACTCTCTAGAACATTTTTGAATTACAAATACTCGAGAGGACTTTCGACTTCACTGTGATTCTGAGCGACTGTTTATGCTACTAAATTCTTCCGGAGACTTAGTTGTTACATATTCTGGATCACCAGTTGGACCCTTTCCAGGCATTGAAGGCCAAGATTTTTTTTGGTCTACGAGCATTTTTCAACGAGACCTTTTTGGTCCAGGTTCACCTGTGATTTTCGAAATCAACCCACCTGTGATTTCCGAACTCTCTAGTCCATAGATAGTACCGTTTACTACCGCCTATCACTTTACCGTCCTTGCCGAAATGGCCCATCTCATAGATACTACGAGTGTTCCAACCGGGTTTACTGTGGTTAGTCTCTCTCCTATCAGCACACCGCGTACGCCCAACATCACTCCAACACTACCACCTAGATACCGTGCATTGAATGCTTCCATTCCCACTCCTGCGCAAACCCCATCCAGCTCTCCTTGTGGTCCTTCTTTTGGGCACTCTCTTCCCGGTTTTATTCCAACACTCCCTGAATTTCCTTTTGGAGGACCTTCTTCATCTTATACTAGAAGTCTTTATCCTAGTGGCACTATTCCATCATTCACATCAAATTACCAGATTCCCATTGGTGGACAATTTCACCAAGGTGGTATGACTGAACCCCCTCTTAGCGGGAAAATTCCTATTGGCACGAAAATCCCAAATGGAACTCAACCCCTAATTGGAACACTACCCCCAATTGGAACACCACCTTCGATGGGAGGACCGACCCCACCTTACGGTCAAAACATACCTCCATCCTTGGCCCAGTATTGGAATCAATTGATACAACATCCTCCACAATCGACTGGGGGGCAGCAGTTTCCAGCTGCATCTGTGATATCCCCTAGTATGGGCCAACCATATCCAGGTTCGTTCAATCCTATTTGGGGCTCGAATGCTCAAACTCAAGTCCCTGTTCCAGGGTACAATCCTATGAGCTACTATCCTCTCCAACCACCACCGAATCTGCATGGGTCTTCACATTATATGCATACTGCTTATGGTCCTACTGGTTTGCCAATAGGGCTTCCTCCCCAAAGCCACCAGTACCCACAGGTGAATCGACAATTACCCTTCATAGCCACTTTGGATCTTCCGGATTTGTCAAGTGTTATCACTGAAATTTCATCTGCACATGGCGACAAGAACTCCACATCATCAAAACAGCAATGAAGTCATTCATGGCACTGAATTAAGTTCACAGCATTCCATAAGGGTCAAAAACTATACAAAGTAACCAAAAATGGAAGGGCGCTTCACAGCAGCTTGGTGCGCGTGCATATGCGCGGGACAAAAACATGTTTCTAGCGCATGCGCGCCCCGACGCACGCCTGTCAACATAAAAAGCTGCGCATCTGCTAATACGGTGCATTAATTGCTTAAGTCGGCCTCCCGACCGCCTGTGGACCGGCCCCCAAGACGATTTGACCCTCAGATCAGGGTCGGCTCTGCAAATTCGGCGAA
>JZKD02S0247041.1:476315-493886 GCA_000966675.3 Picea glauca
TCACATTTGACATTTTTGTTTATTTTTGAATTGTTATTTGCTTTCAGCTGTTAGATAGATTGTATTCTGTTGTGTTTTCTGTTTTCTGTTAACCCTTTTTGCTCCACAGCATCCTGTTCTACCTTTCTGAGCCCAACAGGGCATGCTAGTGCTCCCATTTTTGCTCACCCGACGACGATTCGAGCACGAACATCAAGGATTTTAAATGATCCAATTCGTCACTCTCCCCAATGGCCTGCTATACCAGCCAAGCTACCATCGGACATTCCTAAATTCGACGGCAAAGCAGGAGAGGACCCAAACAATCACGTTATGACTTTTCACCTATGGTGTTCATCCAACTCATTGATGGATGACTCTATTCGTTTACGTCTTTTTCAACGAACCCTCACAGGTTCTGCTGCGAAGTGGTATATATAATTGCCACGAGGTTTCTTCTCTGACTTCAACATCCTAGCTATGGATTTCCTCACACACTACCAGTTACCGATTCATTATGAAACGGGGACCGAGATTTCAACTTCTTTTAAGCAAAACAAAGCCACTCATATATCCGATCACATTCATGAGTGGTGACGGAGACGACGTCTCATTAAACTTGAACTCCCTGATCAGTTGCTGGCAGAATGGTTTACAAAATCATTTGTGAACAACATCGGTCGTGACATCGCCATGGGTGGAGTAGTCATAGAAGAACATGCCATAAGTCATGCTCAATACCTTGACCTCGTTTATTCACAAACGAGAACCCTTTACGATTTACTACCTGACTTACCTCGTCCTTCTACTTCCACCACTTCAACTAATCTAGCTACTTCGCATGCAGCTGACGGTGTGATTGGCACTTTCCAGGCCCAACCACATTCTTCCTCAAGCACAAACCCCAAACCTGCTTCTTCTAATGTTCAAAATGCTTCGTCTCCTACCCCTCCCACCAGCAATACTTCTGAGGTAAATGCAGTCCAATCTACCCCAACCGATAAAAACAAATCTAAAAAGGGAAGAGGTAAGAATAAGGAGGACAAAAATAATTCTCAAGAAGAGCGAACCAAAACTACACCTGTTGAAGATCGGGATAAGCGCAAACCTCGATACCCTTGTATTATCTGTGGTGATGATCACTACATGAAGGATTGTCCACGACGCGCCGAGGTCACTAAGTTCTTTCAAGGATCTCCAAAAACACCTGCTCCGGCCGTTTTGTCCTAACCCTTCCCGTCTCAACAACAGGCTCAGTTGGTCATCCATGACCAACCCTTATATTCTACTACATCTTATGTATTGATGTGTACCGGTGATTCCAAGCAGAGGGATGTTGCACTCACTACTCGAGCCAAAGATTATTCTCCCTCTAAAGAGAAGGTTGATGATCTACCGCCTTCCTCGGTACAACCCTCTCCCACGACTCCACCTACCAACGGTCCTCTTCATTTTGAATGACCGAGCCTCGACACAGTTCTGCGAACCCCCCCAAAGGGCATCATTCGGAAATCGACTTTCAATCCTCATGCTCATGCTTCCCAGAACTACAACATTGTTGAAGATCTGGCCCAAGCACCTTCTGCGATGTCAGCCCTTGAAGTCCTTCAAACTTGTCCTGCACAACGGAAGGCACTGTTGAAAGATATCAGTGGAATTGATTCGACAGATATGAATTTAATAATCTTTGACTTGGAAGATCACATTCCAAGGTTACCCCCTCAATTCACGTTCCAGATCCAAGTGATTGTCTCTGACAAAAACATTTGTCGAACCGTTATCGACGAGGGTGCCTCGACGTGTGTCGTGTCTCTTGCTTTCTGGAAATCCATTGGCTCTCCTTCTTTGAATAAATCCCAGAACACTCTTAAAGCCTTCAACAACTCTGATTTTAAGACCTACGGTGCCCTTCCTTCATTGCCCATCATGTTAGAAGGAAAAATGGTCCAAGTCGAAGTGGAAGTCTTTGACGCTCCCCTTGATTACAATCTTCTGCTTGGCCGCATCTAGATCGATTCCATGTGCACCGTTGTGTCGACACTTTTCCATATGGTACGTTTCCCACATCAAGGAAAGGTCATCACCGTCGACCAACTCGCCTTCTTTAATTATGATACCCGTACTGACAATGTACCGTTCATCGCTAAAACCCTACCGGGTTATGAGAACGTCGGTGTAGGCCTTCTTAAAGACTCTATGTTAATGGGTACCTTCCCCATTCCACCGCCCGATGTTCCACGCTAGTTTGTTGCTTCAATTAACATGATATCCACCTCGATTCATGAACTTCCAGCGTCTCACGACCCCTGGATAGTACCTGACCCTGGAGATCATCTTCGTTACGATGAAGAAATGCCATTAAGTCTGGTCGAATCCGCCTATCAGGCCATTCAATCAAAAACACCTTCTACCCCCTCTCTTGGTGAGTTATCTGTAGATCCTTTCCGTGTCATTTTTCCCACTGACAAGATGATAATGTCTATCATGGAGGACACCCCTTGGGATGATGGACATCATCGTTCCATCCTCTTTCTGGAGCAACATACCATTGAGAACTACCAACAGATCTCGACCCCGTCAACCATTCTCGTCATCTCCACCATTCCCGAGTCTGCACACGATGTTTTTTCTGAAGGGAACTTAAGTAATATCTCACCCACTATTCCCCTTGACATATTCGTCAAACCTGGGATTGTTTAAAATGTCCATATCAGAGCTTCGTGTTCTTCTGATGAAGTCGTCATATACACATCCCTTTTCAAAGAGTTTCGTAACATCTTCACCTGGAGCTATGAAGAAATGTCGGGTATCGACCCTGAGATTGTGATACATGAGATAAATACATACCCCGACGCTAAACCCATCCGACAATGCCTTCGTCCAGTTCAACCATGTAAAGCGACTACTATCAAACTCGAAGTCGAGAAAATTCTTAAAGCCGAATTTATTTATCCGGTGGCTCTCACTGATTGGGTTTCCAATCTTGTCCCGATCGACAAGAAACAAGGCACAATTCGTGTATGCGTTGATTAGAGGGATATCAACAAAGCTTGTCCCAAAGATAACTTTCCTACCCCTTTCGTCTATCATATTTTCGATGATTGCGCCAGAAGTGAAATCATCTCTCTCATGGATGGTTTCTCCGGGTATAATCAAATCAACATTGTTCTCGAGGATCAACATAAGACTGCTTTTATTTGTCCTTGGGGTACTTTTGCCTATCGAAAACTCCCTTTCGGTCTCAAGAATGCTGGCGCAAATTTTCAACGCGCTATGTCTTATGCTTTCCATGATATCAAGCACATCGTTCAACTATATTTGGACGATTTACCCACTCACTCAATGCATTGAGTCGATCATCCAACCCACCTCCGAGCCATTTTCGTCTGCTGTCGGTTCTACCATATACGTTTGAATCCTCATAAGTGCATTTTCTGTGTGGAATCCGGCCGACTTCTAGGTTTTATCATTTCGCTTCAAGGGATTCGGGTGGATCCTTTAAAGGTTGAGGCGATCCTTAATCTCCCTCCTCCTTCTACACTTCGCCAGTTACAAAGTTTGCAGGGGAAAGCAAACTTTCTTCGTCGTTTTATCCCAAACTATGCCAAGATAACTCATGGATTTACGTGCTTACTTAAAAAGGGGCCTGAGTTCGTATGGGATACCATAGCCAACAATGCTTTTGAAGCTTTGAAATTATCCCTAACGCGCGCTCCGCTTCTCTTTCCCCCCGATTATAGTCGCGATTATTTCCTCTACCTTGCTGCCTCGGATTATACCATTGGTATGGTTCTCGTCCAAGAGGATGATGCTAACGACGAACATGTTATATACTACTTGAGTCGAAGTCTAACGCCTACTGAAATCAAGTATTTACATGTCGAAAAATTGGCCTTGGCTGCCGTTCAAGCCGTCCAACGCTTCTGGCACTATATCCTCTCACGCAAGACTACAATGATTTCCAACTGCAACCCTATGCAACACATTCTCACACGTCAATTGCTAGGGGGAAAATACTCCAAATGGATTGTGATACTCCAGGAGTTTGACTTGGAATTCGAATGCGCTAAGTCCAAGAAGTCCTTAGTCTTTGCTGAGTTGATATGCGATTTTCCCCATTCTGAAATGGAAAATGTAGTAGCTGATTCATTGCCCGATGAATCTCTTTTCCTTATTAGCACTAATGATCTTTGGTATGGTGATATCATTATCTATCTCCAGACCCAGAATTTCTGGCCAACTTTGTTTAGAACTGACCGACGTCGCATACACTATCAAGCCCGTCACTATATTATCCTCGGGGATACTCTTTATCGTCGGGGGATTGACTTTGTTTTTTGACGCTGCCTAACGTTCAACGAAGCCGAGAAAGCTCTGAATGATTGCCATTCTGGAGCCTGTGGTGGTCATATGTCTGGGTATGCTACTTCCCAGAAGATCTTATGAGCAGGGTATTTTTGGCCTTCGTTATTTAATGACTGCATAATCGCCGTTCAAAAGTGCCATGCTTGCCAGAACTATAATAACAAGATACGGTCACATCCCGCTCCTCTTTACCCTGTGGTCTCCATTGGTCCCTTTGCAAAATGGGGCAGCGATTTCATGACATGTCACCCTCACTCGGTTGGGGGGCATGGATACATTATTGTATCCGTCGATTACTTTACGAAATGGGCCGAGGTGATGCCGACATTTGACAACACTGGAAAGACCGCAACATTATTCATTTTTAATCACGTCATAGCTCATTTTGGTATTCCCCAAGCTATCGTCACCGATCATGGTAGCCACTTTAGAAACTTCATGATGTCCAAACTTACTGAAAATTTGGGTCTTCGCCATGATAACTCAACGACCTATTACCCACAAGCCAATGGCCAGGTCAAAGCAATTAACAAAGTTCTCATAAATATGCTCCGAAGAATGATAGGGATTCACAAAAAAAGTTGGCACACAATGTTGTTTTCGGCATTGTGGGCTTACCGGACATCCGTCAAGTCCACTACTGGGTTTACACCTTTCCAGTTAGTCTATGGTTTGGAAGCCATTCTCCCGATTGAATGCGAGATACCCTCTTTAAAACTAGCTGTTGAACTCCTACCAAACACTTCTGCTGAGGAAGAATGTCTATTGTATCTTATGCGATTAGAAGAAACTCGACGCGATGCTACCCTAGTCATAGAAGCCCAGAAAAAACGTGTCAAGGCCCAATACGACAAACATGTCAAGCCTCGCGTTTTCTCCGAAGGAAATCTCGTTCTCCTCTATGAACAAGATCGAGATATGCTAGGAGCTAGAAAATTCAAAGCCATGTGGTGAGGTCCTTATATCGTTCGACGAGTTTTGGAAAAAGAAGCTTATGAGTTAGTTGATTACAATGGTATCCCTTTGAGTGAACCCAGGAATGGGTTGTACTTGAAGAAGTACTATGCATAAAATCATCTGTGCATGAGTACTTGTATTTTTATTGTATCATACTTCTTGTGTGTTACTGTAACTTTCTTTTGTTGTTATCTGGTCTCTGCCCTTATGTGACATTGTGTTTGATTTCCAGATGTCAGAGTCTTCTCTACCGTATATTGGCTTCGCTGATGGCGCTATCCGTAGTACTCAGAACCTTTCTTCCACTGCATGGGAAATTTACGCCCCTACAAACGAACTCGTCTCCTTACGAGGTGTGTGTCTCGGCCATGCGACCAACAATATTGCAGAGTATAGCACCGTTATCGAATTGTTGATTGATGCTATCTCGTTCAGAATCCGTCATTTGGTTGTGCGACTCGATTCGTAACTTGTAGTGCTACAGTTAAGTAATGTCTATACTATTCGAAGTCCTACTTTTTTACGGGTGTATTTGCGAATTCGCCTCTTGGAATGTTATTTTGATTATATTGAATATCAACATATTCCTAGATGTCTAAATACATTAACAGATGCATTGGCTAACTATGTATTAGACAGACATTTGGATAATTTATAAATCAATCACATCAATTTTCACACAACACAAGATAAAACGGTAGAATTCGTCTGTATATATAACGATCAAAAGAGTTTTTTACAAAAAAGTTTTGTCCGAAGACCAAAATGTCAAAATCTGAAGCTCATAGCTTCTACAAAATGACATTATGGATGACGTTCATGGTAACATATGACTGCCCGGGAAACCCTACGGAGTAGTCGGCCTATGGACTCTGACACTCCTACTGTGTGACGCTGATGACGTCGTAGAACCTCTCTAAGAGGCATGTCTGGAATATCTACTGTCAAACCCTCTAGGTTTTGTTCCACTGCTTGATAATCCTCGGCGTCCCATTGTGGCACTGGCACCACCTCTCCTCGCCGCTGAATGGGAGAAGTACCAGGAGGTCGGTAAGGTCCCACATCTGTGTCATCAATAATGAATTTTGTATTTAGTCTTTGGACGAACATATAAAAAACATTTGAATATGATAAAATTAACAAAAACATTTAAAAGGAAAAAATGTGTGTACTTCTTACCAAGTTCCCCCCACTGAGCATCCTCTAGCAGTACTAAGTCCGGATCTCCTCGGAAATCCAACCTGACATAAGCATAATCGTTGACCATCAATATCTGTGTTCGAAGCCAGTCAAAGAAGGTATCATCATACTTGATGATTGGTCCAGCTACATGCCGGGCCATGAGTTGACACCATCTCAGCATTCTTGGATCCCTAGGAGATGGTAAATTCCACTTAACTTGCAGCCTCAGTAATGGAACCCTCTCGAGAAAGAAGGACACTAACAAAGATCCATATCTGAATTGCTTCAGGTCGCCTCGTCTGCATTTGGTCAACTGCCTTTTCATGCTACGAAGCACTGCATCTGCCCAGTTAAAAACACGAGGTTTAGTACACTCTATAGTATACTGAAAGTAACTCTAGAGCGCCATGTGAGGAGCAGAGCTCCCGACCATATGTGCAATGGTGAATAAAATAGTACGGAGGGTCAAATCCCGTACTCCCTAAATAGATACTTTCCCTTTCTTCCTCTATGCCTTGGAAACACAGTGTAAGCGACAGTACTCACTCATGGGCAACCCACCACCTCTGCTACCAGTCAGGTTCACGTGGTACCCTCGCCGTGACAATCCAGTCAAGAATTAAATGTCCTCAATATCTAAGGACAGTGTGTGGACCCCTACATGGAATACCTGCTAATCTGGATCCCACATGCACACAAGGTACTCTAATAACCTGACTTGGGCCCTCATGCCCGAGATACGAAAGTACTTTAGAAGGCCACAGTTTCTCAAATAGGCAATAGTGGGTGGATGATTTCTGGCAATGGCATTGTATTATTCATGCTCCCTTTCATGCCATTCAAGAACCATTTTTATGGCCAATTACCTGCATAAGAAGCACAAAAAGAGGATTAGTAACTCTACTCACAATTTGGTTTTATTTCATTGAGCAAAACTTGAATTTTTTTTTATGCTTTGCGGTTCTCGCAGATGCCCTTTAGGTACAGTGCGAGAACCTCGCAGGCTGTTGTGGGCTCACCTGCGAGAATGACCCATTCTCGCAGGTCCCGTGTAGCCCACCTACGAGAATGGCTGAGCGCAAGTAGGGCTCACAAAACCAACTCAACAATGAGTTTTTTACCAATGAAAATGCAAAATAAAATCATGAAAGAGTAGAGGACAAAGAGCCTACCTCACTCTCGCTGACGGCTCATCGAATGGTTGCTCGTAACTCCCGCAATATGACGTCGAATTTCGAGGGTAAAATAAGGGTTTTTGGGCTCAAATAGTGAAAAGTGAAAATGATATGGTAAAAAGAGTTTTTATTTATTTATATTTACTTTTACCATGTTATTTGAATTTTTTATAATTATTTATTGATTAAAGCCTAAACCCTAATGTCCTTTTGAGTGTAACTTTTGCAGGTGTAATGACTTCGATGTTCATATACAGGGATGCAGACATAATTTTTCTTTTTTCATCGCGTGTTTTGATTGTTTTTTATGGTTTTTGTATAAAACCTTGAGCTTGGTCTTTGTCCGTTCTCACGCTCTAAAATACATGAGAACGTGATCAAGCATACTTTTATCACTTTTTCGGGCTCAACAAGGTTATTCGAAAAAGGAACTCCCCTGGAGTCCTCTTTAAGCTCTTTTCAGACTCTCTAAACGTGAAAAGATAGCCGAGCGACCTTGCTATTTTCACGCTCGATAAAGTATTTGAAGAAAGCGTCTAGTGAGCAATAATTTATCTCTTTTTCGGTCTCATCAGACTATTTTATGAAAAAGGAACTAAGAAAGTTCTCTTTTGAGTGTTTTTCCAGATTCTATAATCATGAAAAACCTTTGAGTTTTCTATCTTTGGACTCGTTAAATAAACATTGACAGACCCGTCATGGGACCGAACCACTCCTTCTTAGAGTTCGTTAAACATACTCTGAAGGACTTATCCAAAGGATAAGCTTATATCAACAAGCATACGTTATCCTCCTCAAGCTTGTGAAAAAATAAAGAGGTACTCGCCAGAAATGGTGGGGGAAAATTTGGGAAAGGGATATGTTTTCATCTTCATATTGATTGGCAGTAAATGTTGCTCTTGAACATGACACCCCCTATTCATTATATTTGAAGCCGGTTTGGGAAATCCATTTGTCTCTCATTCGATTTGCTACAAGGTCATACCCTGTGTCATCTTTGAGTCAATGCTGCCAAATCATTGGTCATGTCGTTCATATGTTCAAGAGAAGTTCATCTGAAACCTTTATTGAGTCAGCCATCTGCAGTTGTCCATTCTCTTCGTGTTAGCCTTCCCTATGTCCAGTCCAACTTACATCATACTCCGTTTCACCTTCAAAATCTGTTACTCATTTCGTGTCATTGATGGGGAATACATCAAGGCCCTCCTGTGACGAGTTTTGTTCCGTCGACTTCAGCTCATTATCCGGAAACAAGACTTAGAAATTATTTGGTACCTTGGAGCTTGCATGCCTCAATGGCAGGTTTCCTCGCTTTCGAAAGTGGGTTTACATTATTGACCCCTGATCGAAAGATTCCATCGGATGTTCTACTTCAACTCATTCATTCACACTCGATGGATTGTACTAGAGTACCTTGGGAGTCATTGGCATTAATGGTGATTTCCCTCGCACTTGTTAACAGTTTCATCAATGACCGGTAATCAAGTGGTTTCTGCCATGTTCGACTTCAACACATGTAATCACATGGTTAGATTCGTACTTTTGGACGACGAGATTGAAGACCCTGGATATCATCTCTTTGTCCAATTTGCGATGGAGTATGTATAATTTGCGACACATAGATCCACTTTGTATGTCTCGTGGCTATGTTGTCTCAATTTGAATTTTCTCGCATAGATACACAGTGTATTCCTGGTGGCTATGCTATATTTTGACGGCATGGATCCATAGTGTATGATTGGTGGCCATGACCTATGTCTACAATGTCACCCATCTATGATCTAAGTATGGGAATGCCTACCTCAGAATGAGTATATTTGATATTCTACAGATGCTTGGTTGTTCGCAGGTTTCCGATTAGGTGTGCTCCTAGTTTTTGACACACACATGCAGCTTACAAAGTCTTTCGGCTGTCACTGGTTCTAGCCTCATACTTTGGGGGGCATTATGTTACCCATGATTTTGGTCATCATGATGGTGTATTTATGATGGTGTACTCAGGATCCTCATAAGAACTTTCTCCTGAGAAAATTGACATTCATCTCTTCCCAGAAAACATACTTTTGAAGAGAGTTCGCAGGTTGCTAATATACCAGGGTGCGAGAATGACCCATTCTTGCAGGCTGCCTTAAGCTAGGGTGCGAACTTCTCGCACTGTGTAACATATCTAGGGTGCGAACCTTCTCTAAAGCTTGGAAAAAGATGGATTCTCGATGGTTCTAGAAGGGAATATTCTAGAAGAATGGGTTGGCATTTGAATGGTTATCCTTGTACTGGATTCCCTGATATTGTGGGATCATTCTTATCCATGTAACCATCTCATTCTCTCCTATATATTGAGGGAATTCTCATGGAAAAGGTTAAGCAAGATTCATTGGAGAATTGGTGAAAGAATTGTGTGAAGGACTTAGCTTGAACAGGAGCTTGGAGACTCTAGCAAGTCTATCAAGAGGATTTGATTTTCTTCATACAAGGATTGAGCAAGTGTGTGTGTTGGAGCCAAGAGCCATCGAAAGGAAACTTGAGAGATCAAGGAGATCAGGTTGTAATCTTCTACTTTCAATTAATATGATACAGTGGCATGTCCCTTTCCCATAAAGCTATTCTCACTTTATTGTGTAATTCCTTGATCATACACATAAGTTGACAATCGAATATATTTTGCTATCTTCACTTTGGTTGGTTTGTGTTGTCTTGGTCTTGATATCACGAGAGCACTGGAGCAAAGCGGGAGAAACAGAGACCCTAGGAAGCGATACAAAGGTATGTTACTTGTTCCTTCCTACTAGCTAATTCAATGGTCAAAACTTAGGGAAACAGTCATGTCCTGTCCTGTTTTGTTCTAGATCTAGGTGGATCTAGGGAGATCAGTTAGTGTCCACACCTACTGATTAGTCCGATAACATGAGTTGGGTGGGAGGGAGAAAGTCATGTTGGAAAGAATGGCCACGAGCTTGATCCACCCAACGTTGAAGAGGGCTAGCATGTAGATATGATGGCTCATATTCTTCCTTGTTAACATGATCACTTCTTCTCGAAGACTGAGAGAAAATGAAATATCGGAATAAAACTAAATAGCTGCCCAAAGAGGAAGATAAGAGGCAAGGGACAACCTCATGTCCAGAGAAAGAAAATCGTTGCCTCTTCATTTGCAAATCCTTGCAAAAATCCTGAAGATGAAAATATGTATGTTCTATAGTGTGAGTCTTTGACTTCTCTAGGCTGGCCATGACCTAGTGTCCATCAAAATATGAGCACGAAGGTGTTTGGAAATATTCATAGAACAAATATGAATCCCTAGAAGGATATGAATCACAACTCCCAAGGGATGACTGAAAGTCATCATGATTATATTGTGACAAGTCATCCTCAAATGGATGGAACAAATATGTGACCATATCATCATTAGGTTGCCAAGAATATAAATCATATACACATGAAGGCCAATCCTATGAAGATAAAAACTCAACCCTCTTTTCTTGAGAACTACCCTTAATGTCGAAAATGGGATCTCTATAAAAAATGAAGCAACCCACATCCCATATAGATCTCCCAATCTGTATGAAATCATCGATGTGTTGATCAACCATGTCGGAGAGGTCCTCCACAAAATCATTTGCATCATTTGGACTAATCACTTCTTCATATTTATGCGCATGAGGAAAGCAAGGTTGAACAACTTCGTCTTCGTCAAGCGAGAAAATGGATATTGATGTCTCATTTGGATTCTTAGCATGTTGCACTTCATCATAATTCTTCTTTTTATTCATGGCATATTTCTTCATGGAGATTCCCCTTCAGTGCCTCTTCATCATAAGGGGATTAATCCTCAATGCACAATGCTTCATTTTAATATTCCTAAAAGGACCAAAAAGGTAAATATTGTTCATGTCATCATTGTGGCCTCACTCTATGACAAGTAAATGTCCCTCAGTAGGATCTAGATGTTATCCGTCATTTCTAGGGATAACTAAGGAGATGATGTCTCGAGGGAGGCCCATAGGTTGTAGACATGGAGTACCGAGAGGTAGATCAATAGGAAGAGCCCTTCACTCACCACACATCACCATCTGATTGATGGAAACAACGTTCACCACACCCAACTTGTCTCACAAAGGACAACATGTATTTCTCCATGAGGTAACAAGTCTGGTGTTGTGGTAAGTGTCATTCTAATAAATGAAGCATTTAAACATGTTGCAAAGGGTCCTTTATTGATTTTGAAAACGTTTGCTTGGAAATTATGCCTTTTGCCTCATTTCACCTTGGTGGTTGACATGCTATCCTAGCAAGTGGGTCACACTCAGGGATAAGGTTTCTACTGGAGTTTCTCCTTGAAGAGTGATTGTACCACTCCTTTCCATACTTATCATTTTCCATGCCGATTTCCCTTCGTTTCCTCATCTTTTGGGTTTTTGGGGCATTACTAACCCAAGAAGGGCTTGTACCTCATTTCATGGGAAGAGGGGCTAACGACCTGGAGGAAGATAGCAACTGCTATAAAAGAATAAGAAAGTAATGCTGAAAGAAAGTGAACACAACAAATAAGGGCCATCAAAAGCCGATCCATCTTGAGCTCTACCTACTTAGTGCCCGCCCTGGTCCCAAATTGCAAATGCCAAATCTTGAAACCTTATAAAGGGAACTAGCAAATTATAAATAAATGGAAGAATGGATTGGAAATATGGATAAGAAGGGGTCTGGGAAAAATAACACCTAAATAGTTGGTAACTCAAGAGCAAGCACACTCTCTAGACACCCATAAATGAGACAATATGAGCCCTTGTATGCCAAGAAACCCTATGTCGAGAAGTTACAACCTCATCCACCTCATACTCTTTTACATGAATTAGAGAGAGTATTCTTGGGAAACACTTCTTGACTTGGGGAATGATCTACTCGATAGGTCACCAAGACAACCCTCCCATATTTAAATTTGGCAAGTTGTATAAGGTCTTTGAACATTTGTTTATTTTGAAAAGGGGGGATTTTATGCACATTTTTGGGTGGTTCTTTTATTACATATGTCTTACTTGTCATGATATGTGTGACTTGTGGACCTTGGAGGGCGAATATGTTTTTCTTTGTAGGGCTTGTCCAGGTGAAATTATTTTCATGAAGACACAAGGTCACTTGGACCTTCATTGGGGCATGAAGACCACAGGTTGGATGATGTACCCCCTCTCTTTGGACACATGGGAGTGGGAATGTTTCCTTTGGAGGCACTTAGAGACCATGAGGAGATCACTTTCTAGACCCTTGCACTCAAACATTTGCCTTTGGAGGCATAAGATGTCATCTCTTAGGCCCTAGACGTCACATGGCCTTAGGGTTTTTGATGGGGCTCTCATGGTTGATGGTGATGTGACATGGTTGATGGAGAGAGAGACACTTGCCTTGCATCATACCACTTGATGACTAGACATGAGGCCTTTAGAGGCCCAATGAATTCACTTGGGAGGAAAAACGTCTCTCATAGAGGCCTTACATCACCCTTTAGGGCATGACATCACTCCTAAAAGGGGATTTTATTTATGTAATTTTGAATTTTAAGATGTAAAGGGAAAATTAGAGGAGGTTGGACTCCCTAATTTGTGATTGAATTTAGATATGTGTAAAAATCGGTTTTACAAGGCCTTCTATATCATAATAACTCACTTGAGAATTACATATTACATGGCTGGAATTTTCGCCCTACTTGTGCATTTTTCTCTATCTCTCTCTTGAATGTCTCTTGGGTGATATTACTTTGTCTATTGGTGAATATAACTAAGGAACTATCTCTTGGAAGTCTTGTTCTTGGTATTTTGGTTGAACATACTTTTTTTTTTGTTAGTTTTTCCGTGACATGTGGGACTAACCTGTGGCTAAGAAACCGCGACTCAGGGGCATCTAAGCTGTCAAAATCACCTGGGGATCGCACCCGGTCTGAGCCACACCAACCCTTAACATGGCTGGATTTTTTGTCCCTGCAGGTTTCAAACCGGTGACTTTAACATCACAGAGCGCCTTAACAGCACACTCCGTCACCGACTGTTCTACACCTCGGGGACTAGTTGAACATACTTGATAAACAAGGGTTTCTTCATTTTATTCTTGGAATTGGTAAGACATTTATGCATTTATTGATTGGTTTCTTCTTGTTTCAAGAATTTATTTGTCTAAACCATTGGAGAAGTATACAAGAATACACCCTCCATCAAGTCTGCCCTTTTATTTTTGAATAATCTATATTTTTGCAAAGGTTTCTAGGAGGAGGAAAAGGGCTTACACCCTCCTAGATTTACCTTGCTTGTTTTGTTTTCTTTAGGGAGTAAAAGGGATTACATCCCTAGAGAAGTAACAAAACTAGAATTTACACAAGAGATTCCATTAACCCAATTGATAAGGCATTAACATACTTGCATTGGAGATACAAAATCATTGCATTGGTATACATGAAATTTTGATATATTGCAATTGTTCAAGTTGGAATCAATTCTTCATGCTTTAGACTTCTTTGTGCCCTAAGGGTGTCTAGTTTATCCAAGTGATTCTCTTTTATATTACAAATGAATTCTACATCCATTAGGGATGCTGAATAATCACATTTTTATCATCTATTTCTCACTATTCTACCGCTGAAATTTACTTGTAAACCTTAGTAATTGTTCTACTGGTTATTGGCTAATGGTTAGGTGGTTTACTTGCTAATTTATGTGGCTAGAATTTGCTGCTGTAGCAATTGTTTTCTATATACATTAGGCTATTATAAAAAATGTTGATAACACTACATAACAACCCTTTAATCATCATCAAAGTCTTGGTTAAATGATTGGAAGTTTAACTAGTTATTTCTAGCTTTGTTTCCATCATCTTGTATTTGATTTTGATGGTTAAATTTGCATCTATTGTTATCATTTGTTGCTGATATATATATTTCCATATTTCTGAAATTTGGGACAACAAGGATTCTTTATTGATTCCCTTTGGTTTAAGGCTTGTATATCTATCATTTGTCTTGTTTAGGGTAGGGATAACATTGTTTTGCAGGTACACAACACTCATGCAAAGATTCCTCCATCAAGCCGAATCAATGGTTGTCAATCTCCCTGACTCAAAACATGGGTCATGGATCTGGGCACTCCCGCCAAGTCCGGGTGAGGATTTTATTCATATCTTGTAGGATTTCTACTCAAGACTTGCAAAATTCACAATGATACACCCCTCCTTTGCACAATTTACTTGATTACATGAGGCATTAGGTCAACACTGAAAACAAACATGCAACTTCCATTTTACTCAAGAATTCAACCATTCTTCAATATATATATATATATATATATATATTCACAATTAATTATACAACCCATACAACAACATGCTTACATCAATAACATACATTTCATTGGTAAGATGAAACACTTATATGTTCAGGGAATGATAACCAACCAACTGATTGAGAGAGGAAGCCTTAGGCTATGCTGTAGTGTACCTTCCTACAACATGCCACCCCCATTCGAAGCCATGATACCACAAGGGGATTGATTCAACTAACTACCCAAATATGAAAATAGTCCAGGAAGGTTACTCTCCTTTTCTCCTCTTGCAACAAAATACGTTTACCTCTTCCCACTGAGCTCGGTAATTCCATGGGTTTATTAGGAAACCTTCCCAACTGGATTTTCTTTGAACAAGGGAGTCCCTTCTCTGCTATATAGTCCCTCGACGACCTCCCCTTACCAGTGTTGGTTTCTTTCTAGTAAGTACCAAGCCATGGTCCTCTATTTCTCTAGTATGGATCTGGGTCTTCTGTATTCTAGAGTGACCATTAATCTATTGGGCATGCTTCTTGTTTTCCTTGGGGAAAAATTTCCAATAGCTCTATCACTTTAAGAATCATGTGCGAGTCTTCTTCTCACCGCTGCAACTAACTACAAGTCTGCAACTCACTCTGTCTTATGTGGTTCTCTATGATAACCCATCTTTAATTTACCAGGTTGTTGTAATATTCTTGAGCACATTCCCCTCCCTTATGCTATGTTCTTTCCTTCCTATCCGCACACTCGTGTCTCATCCTCTCTATGATGTTTTCCACCTTTGGTCTCTTCTTCCACACGTTCCTTGAGATTCCCGTGATTGCTGTCAGATGTAACCATGCAATCAAGTTTCCCTAGTTCGAAGGGAAAATATAAGGTTGTCCTAATGTTAGGTTTTTAATTGACCCTTTCCTCCTTAAGAAATCAGATCTGTCAACAGTTATAATCACCTCAACCACCAACCCTTCTCTTCCATGAATGGTCACATGGTTCAATGCAGATCCAAGAATGTTGGTAGGTGATGCATTCAAGTTTGCAAGTGTGGGCCCGAATGTTGATAAATATTTCTATTTTTGCATTGAATCTTCTCCACTTTGCCCCACCAGTCTACATCACCAATTCACTTTACCAATATCGCTTGAGATATCATGGTCAGTACTCAAGGCATCTCCCTCTCAGTTAATTTTTCGGTGTTTTCTATTAATCAATAACATAATTCCATGCTTCATAATCATGTTATATTAAGTCTTAGTATAATTACAATCATGGGAGGAAACAAGGTGTTAAATTCCCCTCCCCATTAAATAAACATCATCCTTGGTGTTTAAAACACCATATATACAATCACATAGAAAACAAAAATGGGTATGCCATTCTCATGGAATCTTCCAGTTCCCAAGTACCCATTGAAATGTGTTTTCATTGATGTCAAATTCAGTCATTAGAATGAAGAAATCTATGGGTTTACTTGAAGGAGTATCCAAAGTGGTCCCCTTATGGTGTAGCTTGAAGCATGACCCTCACAGGAAGATGCTTTGAATAAACCCACAAGAATCCCCAAAAGTGTGGTCAAGAAGCCCTACAGTTGTTTGAATAAAAAGAGTATGAAGGACATTGAAAATGCATACAAAACCTATATGGATTGACATCCCTTGTCAAGCCATTTCCAAAGGTATGTGGCACACCATGTGGTTCCTCACGGTTGAGGAGATATGCCCTCTTGAAAATGATCATGTGAATTTTCCCCTAAAAGTGTTGCAAAAAAGAAGTTATAGGTCAGCCCTAAAGTTAAGTAAGGGAAGCGTTTGGAAGAATTTTCCCCTAAAAGTGTTGCAAACAATAAGTTATAGGCTGGCCCTAAAGTTAAGTAAAGGAAGAACTTGGAAGGATATAAATACACATTAAGAGCTTCTCATTTTGATAATTCAAGATTGTGATCTCTTAGCGCAAGTTTGGGAGTGGAGTTGTACGATGAAGGGATTACTCAGAGTTGCAGATGTGTGGAGGGTTTTTGGGAAACCCTATCCGAGTTGACCCCCACGGGTTGAGTATAGGGTGTCCTGCGGGGACCCTCGCAAGTTGTCCAAGCCTTGTCACGTGAGGCCCTGCTGGTTTTCCGATCTAGTATCATGAGGATATTTGAGATGATGTATCAGTGATGATGATGATGGTGTATCAGTGACAGTGATAGAGACAATGATAGGAACAATGACAGGTTGATTCTTTTGTATACATATTTGAGGGTGGAAGGAAGGGGAAAGGATAGGGGGTTGTATCCTACTTTTAGTTGGAGCTGTAGAATCTAGGGAGTTGTTGATCCAGATGGATATTGCTAGCCACCCACCTTTTCGAACTGGCTCAAAACAATTTTCTGGCAATTTTGGTAATTTACTATTTTTAGCAGTTTTCACTTCCGGAGCCTTTTTGAGGCCCTAAATGATGTTTTTTTGGGAAAATAGGTTTGCAATATGCAAGTCCTTTCTATATTACACTTAAAATTAATCTCCTCGATGATACCTTTCCAACGAGCTATCATACACCTAAAACGGAGATCGTATGCAAAAGTTATGACCCCGGGAAGTTGATGTACTAACTTACCCAAACGGGGCCCACAT
>JZKD02S0247041.1:494320-528561 GCA_000966675.3 Picea glauca
AGGGTTTGGTTTTTGGATGTCTAGGGTTTTTGACATTCCTTCTTATTGTAAAAATGCCTTGAGAGCCTCATTGTAATGATCTTCTTGTGAATGAGAGCAACCGTCACATCTCTTCTTAGAGATAAGCCACCACCATTCTAGCAAGCTTGTTTTCGTTGCATTTAATAGTTTCCAGCTTATTTCTTTATTGAATAGAAAACCATTTTTACTGTATCTCTGTTATTTTGTGTTAAGGACCTATTAACAATTTGTATTCATTTTGTTCTACTCATAAAATCAGGATCAGTGGTATCAGAGTGGTTTGCTCCTTGTCGTCTTAATTCATGTCCCCAACAAGGTCAGAGTACAAAGAGTTGGGTATCCAACTTATTTGTCTTGAGGAAAAAATCTCTCGCATGCCCAAGCGACCTCTCATGGAAGGAGAAAAGAAAGATGACGAGACAGGAGATCCTTTCAAACTGTTGATTGAGTAATCCCTCAAGCAACAGAGGAACGAGATGATGGATAGTTTCGCGCAAATCCTTCAGTGGTTACCAACATGAGACACATCTTCTTCTAACGGAGGTGCCGCCCCCTTCAAGGTACAAATAATCTTCGATATTCCTATATTTGAAGGTCAGATAGACGCAGATGCTGTAGACAAGTGGTTGAATCTACTAGAAGGGTATTTTTCTGTCCATAAATTTTCGAATGGAGAAACGATTACTTTTTCATTTCTCAAAGTCTTTCCCCATGTCAAAGATTGGTGGGAAACTTTCTGTGAGCAAAAGGAAATAGAGGAACCCTCATTATTTTTAGTCATGGCCACCTGGGTATCCTTCAAGGATGCTATTAAGGAACAATAATACCCCGTCAGAAGTTATGACGGCCTGTATACCAAATGGACCAAATTGCGGCAAGAAAGAGACCAAGCAGTGCCAGATTTCACAAATATCTTCCATACCTTGCGCACCAAGCTGGGTATCAAAGATTCAGAGAGACATTTTGTGCTCAAGTATTGTGGTTCTCTGCATAGATACATCTAGACCAAAATGGAATTTCTAGACATCTCATCCTTGGGTGCGGCCTACAGATATGCTGTTAAAATCGAGCAGACGCTCAAACAAAAGACACAGCTATTTGGGCCTGGGAACCCCTCACAAAAAAATCCAGGAAAGGGCAGCCCCAACCCACAAAACAAAGGATGGATCAAATATGGATAGTATCAGGACAACCAGTCCAATCCGAAAGAAAAGAAGGACACCAGAAAGACAAATAAAGACAACGGGAAGTGGTGCGACTTCCATAAGAGCCCTTGGAATAACACTGATGACTGCCGCTCAAAGCAGTAACTGGTGGCTGAAGTGAAAGCCTCTGAATCAGATGCAGATTTTGACTCTAAGACAGAACCAGAAAGGGGAAGACAAATCATTGACACGGAACCTAGTGCCACTGTTTCTACCACCAAGCTCTATCCCGGTGAACCAGACGAGCCAGAAGAAGGAGAGTGCCTCTTCCATTCACAGATGTGGGTAAAAGGCACCCCACTACACTTCATCGTTGATAGCGGTAGCTAGAAGAACCTCATCTTAGTAGAGGTCGTCAAGCGGCTGACCCTGCCAACAATGCCGCACCCACAACCCTACACCATTGGATGGCTCCACCAAGGAAGCGATCTTCGCGTCAGCCAACAGTGTCGACTGTCGCATGACATCAATCCCTTCAAAGATGAGGTATTGTGTGATGTTTCTCTTCTCGAAGTTTGTGATGTTCTTTTGGGCCAACCTTATTTATGGAAATGTCATGCTATATATGAGTCTAGGCCTCGTAGTGTTATTATTACTTTGAACATGAAATTGTATAGGATACCCGAGGCAGTCCCACCTAGTGTTATTTCCTTGATATCTGCTAAGAACTACAGGAAGGTCATCTCTCATATGGGGAAGTTTGTCTTCTTCATGATTCACTCTCAAAATAAGCGAAATATCATAGCCACATCTAGGGTCTCTATGACCAACCTCTCCACACAACAGAAGCAAGTAGATAAGGTCGTGGAAGAATACTCAGATATATTCTCCTCACCTATAGGGGTACCTATACACTGCCAGGTCAAGCACCCCATCGATCTGACCCCTGACGCACCGCTGCCCAATGAGCCAGTCTATCACTGCTCTTTGTTAGAGAATGAGGAGATCAAGTGATAGATCCAAGAACTAATCCACAAGGGGCACATTCATCCCATCTCATCACCTTGCGGGAGCCCAATCATGCTGGTACAGAAGAAAGATGGAACCCGGCGACTCTGTATTGATTATCAGGCTCTAAATAAAATCAAAGTCAGAAATCAGTACTTGATTCCTCGAATCGACAACCTCATTGATCAACTCACGGGGGCCAAATACTTCAGTAAGTTTATTCTGAAGTCTGTCTACCACCAGGTCCCGATAGAACATACAGATGCATGGAAGACCGCCTTCAAGTCAAAGGAAGGCCTTTTTGAATGGTTGGTCATGCCCTTTGGTTTGAAAAATGCTCCAACCACTTTCATGAGGATGATGGATGATATCCTGCGACCATTCACTAATACTTTTGTAGTGGTGTATCTGGATGACATTCTAATTTACAACAAGACTTGGGCCGAACACTTGCAGCATATTCAACAGGTTCTGCACACCTTGCGGCAGCACAAGCTATACGCCAACTTGGAAAAATGCTCCTTCGTCATGGACAGGGTCCATTACCTGGGATACATAATTGATTAGCATGGAATACATGTGGATTCAACTAAGATCCAAGTCATCCGTGACTGGCCAGCCCCAACCACACTCATTGAGCTTCAAATCTTCTTTGGCCTTACCAATTTCTATTGCAAGTTCATCCTGGGATTCTCCCATATTGCGTGGGCCCTCAGCCAAATAAATAGGGGTGGTGGTAAGGAGAAATTTGCATGGGGCCAGTCCCAACAACAAGCGTTTGATGATTTGAAGTAGCGCTTGTGATCAACCCTAGTACTTTCACTACCAGACCTGCAGTATCCCTTTGAGATCGAGACAGATGCTTCAGACTATGCTGTGGGTGCCATTCTCACTCAACACGGCCACCCCATGGCCTATCATAGTGAGACACTGTCAGATACTGTCCGTAAGTACCCAACTTACGACAAAGAAACGTACCCCATTGTGAAAGCCTGCCGCCAATGGAGACATTAGATTCTTGGGAAGGAGACAATCATCCACACTGATCATAAGCCACTGCAGTTCATGTAGACACAGGAAAAATTGCAGAATGACCACCATCAAAAGTGGTCCACATACTTGCAGCAATTCCACCTCAACATCAAGTATAAAATAGGAAGCAACAATCACGTCGCTGATTGCCTCAGTAGACTACCAGTCGCAACACTCACCACGGTGCTAGACTCTTAGGACCATGAGACCTCTGGATGTCCCCAACTCTATGAGACAGACCCTGACTTCACCACCACCTAACTTCACCACCACCTACCAAATGTTGGGTGAAAATGTAGTTGTCGATAATTTCCATCTTCAGGATGGGTTGTTGTGTTGTCTGGGCCATATCTGTGTTCCATCAAGCGAGCGAGCGAAGCTGGTATGGGAAGCCCACTACAATCAGGTGGTAGGACACTTTGGTGTCGAAAAGATAGTAGCGATGCTACAAAAACATTTCTAATGGCCAAAACTTTGACAGGAGGTCAGCAAGCATATCAGGTCCTGCACTGCCTACGCTATTGCCAAACCGACCACTAAGAAACAGGGCCTGTACACCCCTCTTCCTACTCCTGACAGGCCATGGGAATCCATCTCAATGGAATACATGTCGGGCCTCCCATCCACCAAGCGGGGAAATGGCTGTGTTTTTGTGGTTGTTGCTCGCTTTTCTAAGATGGTGATTCTGTTTTCCTGGAAGAAGAGCATCACAGCAGAGGCCACTGCCAAGCTCTTCTTTGAATGATTCCGGGTACATTTTGGAATACCACAAACCATTGTCTCGGATCGGGATATTCAATTTCTCAGCACATTCTGGTCGAGCCTCTAGTCATTGATGGACACCAATCTCACCAAATCCAAGACCTTCCACCCCGAGACAGATGGCCAAACCGAGGTTGTAAATCTAATGATTGTGCATATCCTTCGCATGTATAATTCAAAGAACCCCCACACATGGGATGAGAGCCTTCCCTATGTCCAACATAGCTACAAATGATCCCTACATAGCTCAACAAGCCACAACCCCTTTCAGGTGGGGTTGGGATTCCAACCATTGGGTCCCATAGATGTTGCACTTCCCCTTGCGGTCACCTCGACTGACTCATCTCTTGCTCCAACTGAAGCTGACAAAGCCACTCGGTTCATTGAGCGGATCCTTCGGAAGCTTCGCCCACTCCGTTATGGGTCCTGCACTATCACCAAGGCCATGGAGGATAATTCTTTTGAGCTCAACATTCCTCCTTTCCTTGGCCTGCACCCAGTGTTCAATGTGGATCTCCTTCGCCCTTATTTTCCACCACTATTGGACACCTCAGATGTAGCAGAACAACTGAAACCAATATAACTCAACACCAACTACATACAATAGGCATCCAATGATCATATTGTGGACACACAGATAAAGGGCACTCGACAACAAAGGAT
Source organism: Picea glauca (assembly GCA_000966675.3). Taxonomy (NCBI): domain Eukaryota; kingdom Viridiplantae; phylum Streptophyta; class Pinopsida; order Pinales; family Pinaceae; genus Picea; species Picea glauca. Next base: position 498,952 of record JZKD02S0247041.1, read on the forward strand.
CCAGCTTTATCGAGTCGTCAAAGAAAGGCAGCTCCTGCACCAAGGCAAGTGGCTCACCCGGGGCCAAATTCAACAGAAATTTTCTCATCTGATGGGGGACCTCAAAAAAATGGAGACCATTACTTCCTAAGGAGGGAGTATTGATCCATATGGATATTGGTGGCTACCTACCTTTTCCAACTAGGTCAAAACATTTTTTTGGCAATTTTGGTAAATTACTATTTTTGGCCGTTTTCACTTCTGGAGCCTTTTTGAGGACCTAAACAATGTTTTTTTGGGAAAATAGGTTTGCAATATGCAAGTTCCTTCAATATTGTGCCTAAAATGAATCTCCTCTATGATAACTTTCTAATGGGCTATCATACGCCGAAAACGAAGATCATATGCAAAAGTTACGACCCCGAGAAGTTGATGTACTAACTTACCCAAACAGGGCCCACATGACTTTTGGCGCTTCATCTCCTAGGGTTAGGTTTTTGGATGTCTAGGGTTTTTTACATTCCTGCTTATTGTAAAAAGGCCTTCAGAGCCTCATTGTAATGATCTTCTTGTGAATGAGTGCAACCGTCACATCTCTTCGTCGAGATAAGCTGCCACCATTCCAACAAACTTGTTTTTGCTGCATTTTATAGTTTCCAGCTTATTTCTTTATTGAATAGAAAACCAGTTTTACTGTATCTCTGTTATTTTGTGTTAAGTACCTGTTAATAATCTGTATCCATTTCGTTCTGCTCATAAAATCCTGATCATTTGTCGCTTCCTTCAGGTTGGAGCCTATAAACTAGGGGGTTGAAGCTTCCTTCTAGTTGGAGCTGGAGAATATTGAAAGTTTTAGCCTCCTATGAATGTAATCTTGTTATTATATAAGAAAAACATTATGTGGATTTCCACGTAAATATGTTGTGCACTCTATATTTCTTCTTCTACTCTTTATTGTATATTTGATGCATTTATTTGATTGAAAAGTTAAACTTTAAAAAGTGTTAAATTGTACTTGATACTGATTCACCCCCCCTCTTAAGGTTACCTTCAAAATAGTATAATCACTAGAAGGAAGATTGTGAGAAAAAATGGAAGGCCACATTCCAAATGGGATTCCACCATTTGATGGAAACAATTAGGCATACTGGAGCAACATAATTCAAACTTACTTGACAACTTTAGGAGTGGATATCTCGCCCTCAGTTTTCCATGGCTATAAAGTTCTAAAAACCACTCCAACTAATCCAGATGAGAAAAAACAGTGAGTTGTAATTCAAAGGATAAGCATGTTATCATAACTGAATTGAAACCAACTGTTTCTAGAAAGGTGATGGCTTGTAGCATAGTGAAAGTGGTCTGGGATAAACTTCAAAATATTTATGAAGGCGATTCGAAAGTCAAGTAGGTCAAGCTTCAACGAAACATGGCACAATTTGAAAATATGAAAATGAATGAAAAGTAAGATATTACAACCTATTTACTTAGAGTAGATGAAGTTGTCAATACCATTAGAGGATTATGAAAAGAATTCAAAGAGTCCTTGGTTGTACAGAAAGTGTTGATATCACTTCCTTTGATATACAATGCCAAGGTCTTAGCCATTGAAGAAACTAGGGATTTGACGAAAATGACAATGGGTGAAATACATGGGACCCTCGCAGCATATGAAATGAGAACATATATAGAAAATGAACATCCAAACACGGAAGAAAATTTTAAAGTCACGAAGAAAAAAGGAACAAAGAACACAAGGTAGAAGAAAGACCATGCAATGAATCATAAGAAGAAGAAGCAAATTTTGTAAGGAGGCTCAAGAGGGGAAACACCAAGTACAAAGGTAAGTTACATTTTAAATGCTTCAATCGTGGTAGAGTAGGAAACTATGCTAAGAAATGTCCTTTTGAAGAAAAGAAAATCTTCCACAAGAAAAAAAAAAGTATTTACTCCAAGGAGGACAACAATTCTTCAAATGAAAGCAATGGAGAAGAAAGGGTAGTAAGGGAAGTTCTCTTCATAACTCAAGAAACTCAGAATGATGACCAAAAAAATTCTGAAACAAATGAAATCAATTCTAAAGAAGAGTCTGATGTAGAGACTGAATAAACAAACACACAATCTTTCTGGGGAAGCAAAGACATCACAAAAAGTGAACAGGAAGATGAAGAAAATATTGAAAAATTGAAGCATGCTGACGAAGAAAATAACAAACTCAGAAACAAAAATAGAGAGTTAAAACTTGAATTGAAAAATTGTGAAGAAGAGAATCATGAGCTTGAAATGACAATTGACAACTTGAAGGAATAGTTAGATAAAAGGCTGAATATTATGAGAAATTAAAAGCAGAATTGGATCACACAAGAAAAGAGCTGATGTTGACAACGAAAAAGTTGAATTACTACAATAAATTTGAAAAAAGTAGTGAAAAGTTAGATGAAATGATTAGAAACTAGAGATCACCTACCGATAAAACAAGACTTAGATATGAAGACAATTTGAAGACGACACACATAGATAAAATAGAGAGGAAAGATGAAGGAAATTCTAGAAACTATGCAAATTCATTAATAAGTGGAATCAACAAAAAAGAAGAAGTTGAAGAACAACAAGAACATGACACCTACAACCCAAACAAAAGATTTAAATTTAGAAGGGGTTAGATACCAAGAAGGTCCTTTTCTAACAGGTATGCGAATATTTTTCTTGTTCATTGTTATGCTTACAGAAACTTTGGACACAAAGCAATTCGTTGTAAAATCAATGCAAGAAACAACTATATGAGAAACAAAAATGATTATGGATATCCAAAGGACAATCATGCAAATGGTAGATATGGAAATGCTCATGGATTTGTCAACACAGATTACAATCCATTTGATCCACAGATGGATCAGAACATTGTATGCTACAAATGTAATAATCTTGGTCACAAAGAACGAGAATGCATATATATGAAAGAAGATGCTCCTATCATAAAACCAACCACAGTATGGGAAATGAAAGATAATCCAAACAAGGAAGATTGTCGATTAGCACTGCTAGTTGAAGATAAAGAAGACAAATGGTACATAGACAGTGGGTGCATAACATACATGACTGGGGACCAAAACAAATTCATCACCTTAAAGAAAGGAAAAAGTGGCAGTGTTGCATTCAGAAATGAATCCTATGTAAAATTACTTGGAAAAGGTGTAGTGATCCTTGGAAGTGAAAAGGTAAAAGCACCAAATGTCTTACTGGTTGAATATCTGAAGTATAATCTCCTTGGTGTTAGTACAATATGTGATCAAGGATACAGTCTTGTGTTTAATTCCCGAAGATGTGAAATCAGAGAAGAAGACTCAGGAACATTGGTTGCAACAACAACAAGAAGACCAAATAACATATACATCCTAGACAAAGAAGAGATAAAGAGGATTGAAGTCACACAAAAGAGATCCGAGGACTATACAAGGAAGGAAAGGATAAGAAGACATAACATGACGGTGAAATACTATTGAGTGCCATGAGTTCAGGGGAAGAAACATGTTACACTTCAAATTTCCACACCTAGGTACGTCACCCTAAGTGTTGCAAGTGTCGTAAAAGTGTCATATGCACCTTGATAAGTGTCACATACACCTTGACACCATGAAATAACACATGTCACAATCCCTAGTCAATATGGAGGAGAAATATATTATATGAAGGTCAAAATAATATGTGCACATGAATTAATTTTTAACATTCATGAAAAGGAAATTAATGTAGTGTGAGAATCCACCTCACATTTGGTTTCCTATTTTTAAGGGGAGGTTGAGGATCTCATGGATAGTTGAAATATTTCCTCCTTAAAATGAGAGATATTTCCTCCCTAAAATCCTTAAGAGATATTTTATCCCTAAATATATTGGAGATCCCATTTTAGTGGATCTGATGAGTGATACTCTCCATGGTGGTTAAGCCTCCAAATCCTATATAATGAGGGCTTTCCATGGAGAAGAGGAGGAAGATTAGAGGTATCAAACTTATGATCTTGGGATGAAGCTTTTGGATATCAAACCTATGATCTTGGGAGGAATCTTTTGGATATCAAACTTATGATTTTGGGAGCATCGTGTAAGAGATGGATGAAGAGGACTTGGAGAGGCTGTTGCAATTGCATCTGCAGATTGTAAGTGTCTTTTTAATGTTCTCATTAATATATGATTGGCCTATTTCATTCTAGTTTATGTATCTTTACATATGCTTGTCTACTGTAGATGAATTTGTTTAATCTAGTATGCTAGAGTAGGAGTTTCCTTGTGTCTCTTTACTGCCTGTGGTTTGTAGGTATCAAGTTGTGCAAACGAGTTTGGATATGAAGCTCAAATTGGATCAGCGAGGACAAACACCGTAAATAGGTGCATCACAACCTTTTTCCCTCTCTCTGTTTTCAACTAGTTAAGAAAATATCAAAGGGATGTTAGTGTCCATTTGCATCTTTCTGTCTCGATATTATGGGTCTAGAATCCGAGGGAAGATCCACCTGTTCAAAGGGGAATTTTCCTATAACACAGCCCCAAAGAGAAGAGTTATCGTTTTCCATTTATCTTAAAAGGGGAGAGAAATATTAGTAGCATGATGACAGGGGGAGTATGAATGTTTCCATCAATCACAAAGGGGAAGATTGTTGAATGGTGTTGTCATTGTTGTCAAAGTTAGTCATTAGCATGAATAAGCCTATGGGTTTAATTGCAGGAGTATCCAAAGCGGTCCTCTTATGACATAAATTTAGGCATGGCCCTCACTAGAAGACATTTTGAAGAAACCCATAAGAAACCCTGGAAGTGTGGTCAAGAAGCCCTACGGTTGTTTGAAGAAAAATAGTATGAAGGACAGTAAAAGGGCTTACACCCTCCTAGATTTACCTTGCCAGTTTTGTTTGGTCTAGGGAGTAAAAGGGATTACATCCCTAGAGAAGTAACAAAACTAGAATTTACACAAGAGATTCCATTAACCCAATTGATAAGGCATTAATATACTTGCATTGGAGATACAAAATTGTTGCATTGGAATACATGAAATTTTGATATATTACAATTGTTCAAGTTGGAATCAATTCTTCATGCTTTAGACTTCTTTGTGCCCTAAGGGTGTCTAGTTTAGCCAAGTAATTCTCTTTTATATTACAAATTAATTCTACATCCATTAGGGCTGCTGAATAATCACATTTTCATCATCTATTTCTCACTATTATACCGCTGAAATTTACTTGTAAACCTTGGTAATTTTTCTACTGGTTATTGGCTAATGGTTGGGTGGTTTACTTGCTAATTTATGTGGCTAGAATTTGCTGTTGTAGCAATTGTTTTCTATATCCATTAGGCTATTATAAAAAATTTTGATAACACTACATAACAACCCTTTAATCATCATCAAAGTCTTGGTTAAATGATTGGAAGTTTAACTAGTTATTTCTAGCTTTGTTTCCATAATCTTGTATTTGATTTTGATGGTTAAATTTGAATCTATTGTTATCATTTGTTGCTGATATATATATATTTCCATATTGCTGCAATTTGGGGCAACAAGGATTCTTTATTGATTCCCTTTGGTTTAAGGCTTGTATATCTATCATTTGTCTTGTTTAGGGAAGGGATAACATTGTTTTGCAGGTACACAACACTCATGCCAAGATTCCTCCGTCAAGTCGAATCAAAGGTTGCCAATATCCCCAACTCAAAACATGGGTCATGGATCTGGGAACTCCCACCAAGTCCGAGTGAGGATTTTATTCATATATTGTAGGATTTCTACTCAAGACTTTCAAAATTCACAGTGATACACCCGTCCTTTGCACAATTTACTTGATTACATGAGGCATCGGGTTAACAGTGAAAACAAACATGCAACTTCCATTTTACTCAAGAATTCAACCATTCTTCAATATCTATATCTATATCTATATATATATATATATATATATTCACATTTAATTATACAAACCATACAACAACATGATTACATCAATAACATACATTTCATTGGTAAGATGAAACACTTATATGTTCAGGGAATGATAACCAACCAACTGATTGAGAGAGGAATCCTTTCCTCCCAACCTTAGGCTATGCTGTAGTGTACCTTCCTACAACATTCCACCCCCATTCCAAGCCATGATACCACAAGGGTATTGATTCAACTAACTACCCAAATATGAAAATGGTCCAAGAAGGTTACTCTCCTTTTCTCCTCTCGCAACAACATAAGTTTCCCTCTTCCCACTGAGCTCGATAATTCCACGGGTTTATTAGGAAACCTTCCCAACTGGATTTCCTCTGAACAAGGGAGTCCCTTCTCTACTATATAGTCCCTCGACGACCTCCCCTTACCAGTGTTGGTTTCTTTCTAGTAAGTACCAAGTCATGGTCCTCTATTTCTCTAGTATGGATCTGGGTCTTCTGTATTCTAGAGTGAACATTAATCTATTGGGCATGCTTCTTGTTTTCCTCAAGGAAAACTTCCCAATAGCTCTAATACTTTAAGCATCATGCATGAGTCTTCTTCTCACCGCCACAACTAACTACAAGTCTGCAACTCACTCTATCTTATGTGGTTCTCTATGAGAACCCATCTTCAATTTATCAGGTTGTTGTAATATTCTTGAGCACATTACCCTCCCTTCTGCTATGTTCTCTCCTTCCTATCTGCACACTCATATCTCATCCTCTCTATGATGTTTTCCACCTTTGTTCTCTTCTTCCACACATTCCTAGGGATTCCTATGACTGTTGTCAGACGTAACCCTGCAGTCAAGTTTCCCTAGTTCGAAGGGAAAATCTAAGGTTGTCCTAATGTTAGGTTTTTAATTGACCCTTCCATCCTCAAGAAATCAGATCTGTCAATAGTTACAACCACCTCAACCACCAGCCCTGATCTTCCATGAATGGTCAGTACTCAAGGCATCTCCCTCTCAGCTAATTTTCCGGTGTTTTTTATTAATCAATAACATAATTCCATGCTTCATAATCATGTTATATTAAGTCTTAGTATAATTACAATCATGGGAGGAAACAAGGTGTTACATTCATCTCCCCATTAAATAAACATCATCCTCGGTGTTTAAAACACCATATATACAATCACATAGAAAACAAAAATGGGTTTGCCATTCTCATGGAATCTTCCAGTTCCCAAGTACCCGTTGAAATGTGTTTTCATTGATGTAAAATTCAGTCATTAGAATGACGAAATCTATGGGTTTACTTGAAGGAGTATCCAAAGTGGTCCCCTTATGGCGTATCTTATAGCATGACCCTCATAGGAAGATGCTTTGAATAAACCCACAAGAATCCCCAAAAGTGTGGTCAAGAAGCCCTACAGTTGTTTGAATAAAAAGAGTATGAAGGACATTGAAAATGCATACAAAACCTCCATGGATTGACATCCCTTGTCAAGCCATTTCCAACGGTATGTGGCACACCATGTGGTTCCTCATGGTTGAGGAGATATGCCCTCTTGAAAATGATCATGTGATTTTCCCCCTAAAAGTGTTGCAAACAAGAAGTTATAGGTCAGCCCTAAAGTTAAGTAAGGGAAGCGTTTGGAAGAATTTGCCCCTAAAAGTGTTGCAAACAAGAAGTTATAGGTTGGCCCTAAAGTTAAGTAAAATAAGAACTTGGAAGGATATAAATACACATTAAGAGCTTCTCATTTTGATAATTCAAGTTTGTGATCTCTTAGCGCAAGTTTGGGAGTGGAGTTGTATGATGAAGGGATTACTCGGAGCTGCAGATGCGTGGAGAGTTTTTGGGAAACCCTATCTGAGTTTCCCCCCACGGGTTGAGTATACGGTGTCCTGCGGGGACCCCCGCAAGTTGTCCAAGCCTTGTCACGTGAGGCTCCGCTGGTTTTTCGGTCTAGTATCACGAGGATCTCTGAGATGATGTATCAATGATGATGATGATGGTGTATCAGTGACAGTGATAGAGACAATGACAGGAACAATGACAGGTTGATTCTTTGATATACATATTTGAGGGTGGAAGGAAGGGGAAAGGATAGGGGGTTGCATCCTCCTTTTAGTTGGAGCTGGAGAATCTAGGGAGTTGTACCTTTATTCAGGTTGGATCCTGTAAACTAGGGGGTTGAAGATTCCTTCTAGTTGGAGCTGGAGAATATTGGAAGTTTTAGCCTCCTATGAATGTAATCTTGTTATTATATAAGAAAAACATTATGTGGATTTCCACGTAAATCTGTTGCGCACTCTATATTTCTTCTTCTACTCTTTATTGTATATTTGATGCATTTATTTGATTGAAAAGTTAAACTTTAAAAAGTGTTAAATTGTACTTGATACTGATTCACCCCCCCTCTTAAGGTTACCTTCAAAATAGTATAATCACTAGAAGGAAGATTGTGAGAAAAAATGGAAGGCCACATTCCAAATGGGATTCCACCATTTGATGGAAACAATTAGGCATACTGGAGCAACATAATTCAAACTTACTTGATAACTTTAGGAGCAGATATCTCGCTCTCATTTTTCCATGGCTATAAAGTTCCAAAAACTACTCCAACTGATTCAGATGAGAAAAAAAAGTGAGTTGTAATTCAAAGGATAAGCATGTTATCATAAGTGGATTGAAACCAACTGTTTCTAGAAAGGTGATGGCTTGTAGCATAGTGAAAGTGGTTTGGGATAAACTTCAAAATATTTATGAAGGCGATCTGAAAGTCAAGTAGGTCAAGCTTCAACGAAACATAACACAATTTGAAAATATGAAAATGAATGAAAAATACGATATTACAACCTATTTACTTAGAGTAGATGAAGTTTTCAATGCCATCAAAGGATTATGAAAAGAAGTCAAAGAGTCCTTGGTTGTACAGAAAGTGTTGATATCACTTCCTTTGATATACACTGGAAAAGTCTTAGCCATTGAAGAACCTAGGGATTTGACGAAAATGACAATGGATAAAATACATGGGACCCTTGCAACATATGAAATGAGAACATATACAAAAAATGAACATCCAAACACGGAAGTAGATTTTAAAGTCACGAAGAAAAAAAGGAACAAAGAACACAAGGTAGAATAAAGACCATGCAATGAATCAGAAGAAGAATAAGAACATTTTGTAAGGAGGTTCAAGAGGGGAACCGACAAGTACAAAGGTAAGTTACCTTTTAAATTCTTCAATCATGGTAGAGTAGGAAACTATGCTAAGAAATGTCCTTTTGAAGAAAAGAAAATCTTCCACAAGAAAAACAAAAGTATTTACTCCAAGGACAACAATTCTTTAGATGAAAGCAATGGAGAATAAAGTGAAGTAAGGGAAGTTCTCTTCATAACTCAAGAAACTCAGAACGATGACCACAAAAATTCTGAAACAAATGAAATCAATTCTAAATAAGAGTTTGATATAGAGACTGAATAAAAAAACACATAATCTTTCTGGGGAAGCAAAGAAATCACAAAAAGTGAACAGAAAGATGAAGAAAATATTGAAAAATTGAAGCATGCTAACAAAGAAAACAACAAGCTCAGAAACAAAATAGAGAGTTAAAAATTGAATTGAAAAATTGTGAAGAAGAGAATCACGAGCTTGAAATGACAATTTACAACTTGAAGGAGTTGTTAGATAAAAAGACTGAATATTATGAGAAATTAAAAGAAGAATTAAATCACACAAGAAAAGAGCTGATGTTGACAACAAAAAAGTTGAATTACTATAATAAATTTGAAAAAAGTACTGAAAAGTCGGATGAAATGCTTAGAAACTAGATATCACCTACCGATAAGACAAGACTTAGATGGGACAACAGTTTGAAGACAAAACACACAAATAAAATAGAGAGGAAAGATGAAGGAAATTCTAGAAACTATGCAAATTCCTTAATAAGTGGAATCAACAAAAAAAGAAGAAGTTGAAGAACAACAAGAACATGACACCTCCAGCCGAAACAAAAGATTGAAATTCAAAAGGGGTTAGATACCAAGAAGGTCCTTTTCTAACATGTATGCGGATATTTTTCTTGGTCATTGTTATGTTTACATAAACTTTGGACACAAAGCAATTCACTGTAAAATTAATGCAAGAAACAACTATATGAGAAACAAAAATGATTATGGATATCCAAAGGACAGTCATGTAAATAGTAGATATGGAAATGTTGATGCATTTGTCAACACATATTACAATCCATTTGATCCACAGATGGATCAGAAGATTGTATGCTACAAATGTAATAATCTTGGTCACAAACAACGAGAATGGATATATATGAAAGGAGATGCTCCTATCATAAAACCAACCACAGTATGGGAAATGAAAGAGAATCCAAACAAGGAAGATTGTTGATTAGCAGTACTTGTTGAAGATAAAGAAGACGAATGGTACATAGACAGTGGGTTCTCAACATACATGACTGGGGACCAAAACAAATTCATCACCTTAAAGAAAGGAAAAAGTGGCAGTGTTGAATTCAGAAATGAATCCTGTGTAAAATTACTTGGAAAAGGTGTAGTGAGCCTTGGAAGTGAAAAGGTAAAAGTACCAAATGTCTTACTGGTTGAATATCTGAAGTATAATCTCCTTGGTGTTAGTAAAATATGTGATCAAGGATACAATCTTGATTTTAATTCCCGAAGATGTGAAATAAGAGAAGAAGACTCGGGAACATTGGTTGCAACAACAAAAAGAAGACCAAATAACATATGCATCCTAGACAAAGAAGATATAAAGAGGGTTGAAGTCACACAAAAGAGATTCAAGGAATATAACAAGGAAGGAAAGGATAAGAAGACATAACATGATGGTGAAATATTATTGAGTTCCACGAGTTTAGGGGGAGAAACATGTTACACTTTAAATTTCCACACCTAGGTACCTCACCCTAAGTGTTGCAAGTGTCGTAAAAGTGTCATATGCACCTTGCTAAGTGTCGCATACACCTCGACACCATGAAATAACATATGTCACAATTCCTAGTCAATATGGAGGAGAAATATATTATATGAAGGTTAAAATACTATGTTCACATGAATTAATTATTAACATTCATGAAAAGGAAATTAATTTAGTGTGAGAATCCACCTCACATTTGGTTTCCTATTTTTAAGGGGAAGTTGAGGATCTCATGGATAGTTGAAATATTTCCTCCTTAAAATGAGAGATATTTCCTCCCTAAAATCCTTAAGAGATATTTTATCCCTAAATATATTGGATATCCCATTTTAGTGGATCTGATGAGTGATACTCTCCATGGTGGTTAAGCCTCCAAATCCTGTATAATGAGGGATTTCCGTGGAGAAGAGGAGGAAGCTTAGAGGTATCAAACTTATGATCTTGGGATGAAGCTTTTGGATATCAAACTTATGATCTTGGGAGGAATCTTTTGGATATCAAACTTATGATTTTGGGAGCATCGTGTAAGGGCTAGACAAAGAGGACTTGGAGAGGCTGTTGCAATTGTATCTACAGATTGTAAGTGTCTTTTTAATGTTCTCATTAATATATACTTGGCCTATTTCCTTCTAGTTTATGTATCTTTACATATGCTTGTCTACTGTAGATGAATTTGTTTAATCTAGTATGATAGAGTCAGAGTTTCCTTGTGTCTCTTTACTGTCTGTGGTTTGCAAGTATCAAGCTGTGAAAATGAGTTTGGAGATCAAGCTCAAATTGGATCAGCGAGGACAAACACCGTAAATAGGTGCATCACACCCTTTCTCCCTCTCTCTTTTTTCATCTAGTTAAGAAAATATCAAAGGGATATTAGTGTCCATTTGCATCTTTCTGTCTCAGTATTATGGGTCTAGAATCCAAGGGAAGATGCACCTGTCCACAGGGGAATTTTCATATAACACAACCCCAAAGAGAAGAGTTATTGTTTTCCATTTATCTTAAAAGGGGAGAGAAATATTAATAGCATGATGACAGGGGGAGTATGAATGTTTCCATCAATGACAAAGGGGTAGATTGTTGAATGGTGTTGTCATTGTTGTCAAAGTTAGTCATTAGCATGAAGAAGCCTATGGGTTTAATTGAAGGAGTATCCAAAGTGGCCCGCTTATGACATAACTTTAAGCATGGCCTTCACCGGAAGACACTTTGAAGAAACCCATAAGAAGCTCTGGAAGTGTGGTCAAGAAGCCCTGCGGTTGTTTGAAGAAAAATAGTATGAAGAGGTTCAAGTGAGCATACATGTCAATGATGGCTCCTTCCAATTTGTTCCTGACTTTATCAGTGCTGATTTTGAAGCTTTGAAGGATTCTTTCATCAATATTGACATGTTGAAGTTTTTCCTCCAGTTCTTTGATCCTCACCTCTTTCTCTTTATTTTTCTGGCACAATATTTGTATGTTGTCTACATTGGCATTCATAAATGGAGAGCTAGCCATAGCTGTTTCTACACAATATTCTCTAACATATCCTGTTACGGGAACATGGGTGACAAATGAGATAATTGTCCTTCTATTATCGACACTTTCTTCACCTTCTCCTGCACAATCCTACCTATTTTGTTGTCATAGGTGAAGCTCTTTAGGTTCAGTACTTCACTTGGCTGAAATGGTTCCCAGAGCCCAAGTCCTAAGTCATGGCTTGATATATCTATTTCTATACCAGCGGTATATGTTTTTGAAATGTCTATTTCCATGGGATGTGTGTCCCCCGCTGTCTTCCATGTCTTTCTATTTCCTTTCTTCTTCAACAGATTTTTCGGCTACCTCTTTAGCTTCCTTTTCCTCTTTTTCTGCTACTACTTTTGTTGCTACTTCCTTTGCTGCTTGTTCCTTTCATTTGGCCTCTTTCTCTACTATGGATTTTGCCTCCACTTTAGCTTTAGCTTTGTCCTTGTTGGCCTCAATCTTTTGCTTCTTTTTTTCTGCATCGTTTTTATTTCTTAAAAATTTCTCTTTGTCTCTCCTCATTTTATCAACGGGTACTTATTATTATTCTCCCACAAATCCCGAGTGTGTTGAGATGGAAATGGGGGAAGATTCCTCAGCTTCTTCTTGATTTGCCTTCTTCTTGGCTTCTTCTCTTGTTTTTTCTTCGTTTTTTATCCTTCCTCTTGGCTGTCCATGCCTATTGAATATGACATCATCATACATCCATGAATTCTGATGTACTTCTTCCTCTTCCCAAAGATCTATGGTATATTCCCAGGGTAGATCGATCTTGTTGAAATGCTCTCTAACCGTATTTTTGGGATCATGTCTCCTGTATCTCTCTTTCCTGAAGTGATAGGACATGAGGGTGTTTACTTCTTCTTATATATGCTTAGTGTTTTTGAAGAAATAATTGCCCACATACAATGGTAGTGAAGGCCAAATTTATTTCTTTATCCAGTATAACATCTCCCCAACTCCATGTATGATAGTATGATACGCCACTTCTTGGAGCACAAGTTTATCTCAGACAAACCATGGAAGAAAATGGGGTGGTTTCATTGTGCTATATATTCTTATATCAATACCATGCTCCATGAGGTACCAATCTCTGATTTTACTTATAACTTCCATGGTTTTTTCATTCATTCATGGAAGAGGAGTGAAGACGATGAAATCGTATAATAGAGCCAGAAAGTGCTCGCATATCCTTTGATACTCCATATGATACTTGTGTTCCCGGAGCATTTTACAATATATATGGATTGCATGGTCAGATGGTAGCCAACTCCATCCCATATCAGGGTTCTTGTGAGCTGTGCACATGATGTCTAGGAGGTACGAGGACATATGGAATCCTAGGAACATTCCGGGTTAGGATTGCTTCACCGCGGAGATAAATTTCACGAGGTTGTCGGATAGAATATCATCCCAATTGAATGATGTCCCTGCAATTGCGCAATAATATATTAGAGGAATATAGGATATGGAGAATTGTGTCACGTCAAATTCCCCATACAATATGCACATCATGACTACCAAGTACTGGTAGGGTCTTCTCAAAGCACTCATGGGGTATCCACTTTTAGGTCTGTAATTAAATTTCTTATCTACCCTATGCCACTTAGGGAACATGTCCTTAGGTGTGTTCTTGAATTCACTGAGGAGTTTACTATCCAGAATTTTGATCCCCTCAATATTATAGCACTTGGCCAAATACTTAGGTCTAAATGAAGCTATGGGTTCTTTACTTGCGTTGTAGACGTATCTACTGCTTACACTAGTGTTATTCATAATCCATGAGATGAAATATGCATAGGGGAATATTGTTGGGTGTGATGCCACTCTGAAGATATCAGATTTACTGATATTCTTAAACACTTGGAGATCATCTGGGTCTTCAGCTTCGACGAAGAAATTAGATTTTTTGAACATGTGATAGACTTCTCCCCAATTCAATGTTTCTCCATCTTTATCCAAAATCCCTGATGTATCATCATATGTGGCTCTAATAATCTCTATCTATCCTTCTATATTTTGGGCACTTCCAGAGGCCTCAGATTCATATACCTTGCCTGTTGTTTTATTTCGAGGTGACATGCTTGAATTTGCCACAAAAGATGAGCTTAGTGCATATATTAGGATATAACATACAATTCAATGAAACTGAAGAACTTGAAATACCAGAGGATCCATTGGGACTACTATTGGACAAAGAATCATCCTTTGAAGATGTCAAATCTATGGTTGGCATGCTTTAGCAAATTGGTAACAATTGGGAAGGAAAAGGGTGAAAAATGAGCTTTGGAAGGCAAAATCAGAGGTCCAGAGATTAACTCCTCCAATGCAAATCGGAGGAGGTCATATTAAGTGCTCTGAGGCATATGAGGAGTTACTTGAAAAGGATATGATCGATAATGTTAAGGAAAACTCCTCCAATGTGCATCATAGGAGTTAGTTCTAATTATTTCAATAATACATCAGAAGATTTGTTATTAAGTGTCCCCGAAGTCCTTTAGAAATTTGACTAATTTAATTAAACTCCTCCGATCATATCAAAGGATTTAACAAGAACTACGATATGGTTGGAGAAGTTACATTATTAGAGGAGTTACATTTAAGTGGTCCGAGTGATGGTTGTAAGGTGGGAAGAGTTTCTTGGAACTCTTCTGATCACATCATAGAAGTTACCAAGACCTTTCCTAATGGAAAACCTATGGGAATAAAAAAAGGTTATTGTTGGAATCAGAGATTTGAACATGATCCTCATGATATGGTTGGGGAACTCATTTGTTTCATCATTTTCATTAGAGTTGGTTAGAAAAGTGTTTCCGAGTTCTTTTGGGTTGCGAAGGCACTTGTTATGGTAACAACATGAGGGTGAAAGGTGTATTGGAATACACTACTTGTAGAGTCAATTGAGGATATGGAAGTGGGGAAGACCAGCTGGTCGGTGCAAGAAGGAAAGAAAAACAAAGTATGGAAGGAAAATATTCAAAAAAAACCCTAACCCTAGCAAGACTAAAAAATGTCTGTACTTGTAAACCTAATGCCAGGTGGAAGGTGGTGATAAGTTGTGATATTGGACACGATGATTCAACTCCAATGATGAGAAGTGATGCTTTACATTGTCTAGTATGAGCTCTACTGACATAGAATCCACGGGGATCCACTGATTCGTCTCCGACCTAGTAAAAACAAATTTGTTATAATTCTAAGGCTCTGTATTTTGTGTGAAGCTTTGTGCAACACTAGCCATTGCAACTCCTCGTGTGTGTCTCAAATGTATTTATTTAGCTTTGTTACAGGTTTTTACTGCTCGAGGCCTATTTTTCGAGTTTTTTTTTCTTCCCTTTGAGGGAAAGGGTTCTTGTTGTTGGTGCAGAGAGCTCTAATGGATTGAAGAAATATTTAAAATAAGGGAGTGTTCCAGATCCCTCCCACTCAAATGGATACTCTATATTACGTAATAAAAAAGGAAACTTCATCTTAGCTAGGAAGCATTGTACCAAAAAGTATTCTTCAAAGTTTACTATCCATTTCATTGATCATTGGTCACTAAGCTCCATAAGTGGATCTGCTAGGGTTGGAATCCCTTTCTTTGTGATGAATCTTATTTCTTATTCATCTTTGTGTCCACCACTTTCTTTTTTAATGAATTTGTCTCCACTAATAATGAATAGAATCATCGAATCCTCCATTATGGACAACCCTTGGTTTATGGGTCTAGGAGGCATTTTCATGAAGTGATAAATCATTTTTTTTTTCTAATTTTTCCATTGAATCGATTGGCTTCTTGATCTATGTTCACACTTTTGGGGATTTGAATATTTGGACTCTATTAGAAACACTGGAAAAACTAACATCTTGCACATATAACATTTTGAATATTTGGCCATTATTATAAACACTATGGAAAAACATGATATCTTCATTGAGGAAACATGTAAGATAACTCCATTCAAACACTTTAGTAGATTCACAATTGACGAGGTTTGTTTTACAGGAAATCCTCAGTGAGAATTTTGGTACTTCTAGAATTCAGATTCTGATTCCATCAATGGTATTGGATTCCTAATCCTGCAAAACCTATAGTAAGAATGTTTTGAAGGTGAAAAATTCACTTTGAACAGTACCCAAAATTATGAGCAAAAGCATTTTTTAATAGAAGTTCAGGCCCGTTCTTGCCACTACTTTACCCGATTTCAGTTCCATCAATTCCTTTGACATTTGTGTTATATAGGATTTCAACATGTCCATTGAAACTGATGTCATACATTAGTAGCTGAGAGATGTGAAAACAACCAACTAATGTTTGGATCACTTCGTATTGAGTGCTTGGAAGGAGTACCAATTCTTTTCTAAGAATCATTTCAGAGCCAACCTATGTCTTGTGAGTGCTACAATCAACCTTTGTAACAACATATGGCAATTTCATGGTCAAGTTTATTCAAAGAACCAAGAGGTGAAAAACACATGTTGATATGAGAGGCACAATAAATACCTCTTACGACACAAAAAACTTGACAAGACTATTACAACACTCAATCATGACTGAAACATGACGCAACTCAAAACAACATGCAACTAGACATAAGTCATTCATTGAACTAGAAAATGTTCAACAGTTAAAAATAAAGAGAACTTGGCTAATGGGTACAATGATTAGAAGATCCGAGTTGAAATTATTTTAGGAGGGGCCCCAAGCTAGAGGGCTTGGGGAAGGTGTTTAGGCCTCAACAATTAGTGACACACTAAATAATGCTATAATCTCTGCTAGTCTTCCCTGAATTATGAGCGCAAAATGTAGATAAATTTTTCTTACCTTCACGATCATTCCATAATAAGTGTGAAGAAGGTATTGGAAATATTTCATCATGATGGATTCACTGGTGATGCTTGCATGCCAACTAGAAGAGATCATTTATTGTAATCAGAGTATGAATGATGATGAGATTTATTTCCTTAAACTACATGGATGATCCAGATTGACATCTTCATCATATGGTCAATATAGGTTTGAGATATAAAATGATATTCACCAAGTACATATTTATCATCCCTCGTGTATTTATCCACTACACGTGAGTGTCCATAGCCCCACTGAAGTCACCATGAAATCACAAACCTTTCTCTATTGCCAATGAGTTTCCATAGCCCTGAAAAATATATCTTCATGTCCCCTGATATAATTGATCTTTCTTTCCTAGTAATTTCCAATTTATTCAATTTATGCTTAACATATGGTGGATGGGGAAAGAAATGGCGTTCTTTATTATTCTTTTATCTTATTTTAGCATGATAAGGGATGACTTCCAACTATTGGTATTTTTCTTGTATATTTTCTACACCTGGATAATTAAAATTATCCATCTCGGTCTTCATCCTTTAGAATTTGACATCTCACCCTTCATGTGAACAACTGCTTGGTGTATGGGTGGTTCCCCTATTACAAAGGTCATGATCACCAATGAACATGCAAGGAAAACCATTGATTAGCCACTTTTTCATGTCATGGTCCAATCATTGTCACAATATTCCAAAGCATCCATGTTTTATCTTCAATGGGGCCCTGCAATTCAACTCCTAAACCAAGAAAGACATGTAGACTGCTTCAGGAATTCTTTATGTGCATGGTGTTAACTAGATTAGATAATGGAGTTGAGAAACACATATACCATCAAACAAATTCAAGGATTTCAAAGAAAATGAATCAGAAGAATAGGTCATCCTCGGGGGAAGAAATAATGTGAAATAAACCCTAGCAGTCACATTCGGAATCAAAAGATGAAGCTTAGTTTGAAACCTGATACAACTTAATAATAAAACCTATGATAAATGATGATTACATAAAGGAAGTAAGAAAGGAAAATACTTTGAAAGAGAGAGCATGAATGTTAGTGATGCTAGTGGTTTGGAATATTCATGTATCACAATACCATAAGTATTTATGTAGCCACTTGAAAAGACTAATCCCTGTGAAAGAATAGACACATAAAAATTTGTCTAAATGGGCTTCGGCACTAAGATGTATAAGAATTAAATATCACATTTTGTTTCTCAAATCCTACTAGCTCATCCTTGGGGCCTTGTGTTTTCAAGAAGTAAGGGACTGAAAGAGCTTATTTTCTACTCCTTTAGCAAATTTTCTCTAGTCCTACAATATTCTAAGGCTTTCGGAATCTATGCTCAGTCTCTAAATTTCCAAGTCCTGAAACTTATTCTGAAGCATGAACATGCTCACCTCATCACTAGTTCAAATTAGGCACGTGATATCAACTAGACACTTGTACCTACATAGGAAAATCATTCAGGATATAAGATCAATTTTAACCAAATTTTTTAGAAATGAAAGGGCTCAAGATAAGAATATGCATAGAATTGAAAGTAGAGTCCAAAAGATAGATTCATGAGTAATGTTTCTAAGTGTCGTATCCCATGGATATGTCAACTTTTCCAAGGAATTTGCTTTTCTCAAGCTGTGTACTCTTTTTGCAGATGGGAAAAATCTTCAATGATTGAGGCCTGCACAGATGCATTCAAAAAATAAGATTATGACAAGTTAAATGTGATATGTTGAAAACCATCAATAAAACCAACAAATTCCTCCTAGTCTTGTTAGCTCCCAATGTAGCATAATTTGATTGACAAGTGAGATTGACTAAGACATTTTCTCCCCAAAAAACACACTTTTAGAGAAATTATGACATAAACAAAAAATGAAGGCTACATCCAAGTTAACATGAAACACGAAGCCAAAAGGTAATGCTTTGAATTAACAAGGAACCATACCTGTTGGAATGCCTTAGGTCTAATATTGAATCTTACCAATTTCATGTTGCCAATATCCCAGTAGAAAAGTGGAGTCAACTACCTTGAATATTCTCTGGCCAATAAAAGTTCCTTTTTAGCATCATCTGATTCTACCTGTGATGATTAATTGATTTCCCTGAGTTGGTTCTTATTGAGAATAATTTATTGTACATCACAATCTTATTAGATATGTCACAATTCCCTTGAGAGGATCCACTCCATGGACCTTTTGTAGGAGGTCACTATTCTTAAATTTCGATGCTCCTTCCAAGCTCATTATGGTCATAAAAAATAAAGTTGTTGTCATCACCTCTTCTATTGTCTCTTCGAAACTAGGTTATAGATTATGTATGGTTGGATTTTGAATAGGTTCCATCTCTGAACCAAGAATACATTTCTATACCACACATGCAAAGGAAAAATGGCAGGGCGAGGCTACCTATAACCTTTTCTTTTTTGGAAATTCTCTAAGTATGGAATTGCAGATCAACATGTAATACTTCTACAAGTGAATGGGTTTCATGCTATTTGTTCCATGCTTCACGAACTTGGTTGAGACTTGAAAGTGTATTCCTAATCAATTTTCTCAACACTCTTTCTAATTTAAAATATTTACAAACTAGCATCTTTTCCATATTGGGAGATGGAATCAAACTTTTGGTTACCCAAGGATTTTTTTTTACGAAAAGGAAACATAAATGGGAGAAATTTGTGTTTCCATGTACAAAGATAAGCACGATGTAGTATAATACTCTGGCTAGTCTAATGGAGGTGAAGCTCTGAACATATGCAATTGACAGTCACTTCTCTGATTACGCACAAAGAGCTCAGATAGTCAATACCTTAAGTGTTATCCACTTATCATAACTCGGGAATATAAAAGGCAATTCATTCAGTGCTGCAGGGTATAACTTTTTACTTGGAATCTCATGAATTTTATATCCCAATTTTTTTTCCTAAAAATGTAAATTCTTCTTTAGTAGATACTTGTTTAAAGGCTCAAGATAATTCTATTCTGGCTTAATAATTTCCATATGTCAATGCTAAGGTGGATGTTATTGAAGCAAGTAAATATTCCATTTAAATATTTCAAAAGGATTATGCACATGGTTATCTCATGAAAACAAAGAAAAACTAAAAATAATCCAAGCTTCAAGTTAAACAACAAAATGAAAGGCATAAGTGAAAAGAAGAAAATTCTCATGTAAAAATAAATTAGAACTAAATTAAGCCATCATAACAAAAACCTAATAACATCTAGTAGCTTTTATTTAAGAAACCAAAATAGGTCAAAATATTGCTCTAGAAATAGAAATGGAAAAAAATTCTAGGCTACTCCTAATCCTACTCTACCCTACACTAGCTCAATAAATGATAGGTGAAGTCATAAATCCAATGTAGCCACTTGATTACCTCAATGTCCATAAGAGTATTACGACACTGTGTAGGTATGCACAATTCATGTATCACGTAATTGATGGAAAGAATTGAAACATCACAAAGTAGGTTCAAAAAAACAAGAGATAGATACTTGATGGTTTGAGGGAAACATGAAGAAAATTATGACTCCAAGCTCTCTCCTATAACATCATCAAAACCATTTGAGGAATGTTGGAGTGTTGAAATAGAATCCAAGGGTGAGTGATGCACTTGCCCCTAAAGATTAACTTGTGATTCTAGAGAAGATATATTTGACAATGCTTATTGGGTTAGCTTGATCTTTCCTTTATCTTGCATGATGATGGGATGTCTATTTGTTTTCATTTCCCCATGGGGGTATGAAAATTCTTTGTTTTTTCTATGCTCTGTCTCTTGCATGATTGAAATATGTGCATAGATATTAGTAATTCCATATTGTAAAGGATGATTGAATGATACATTGATGCTCACACTCATTTCTGGAATAGAAATATAATAATAAAAAATAGGGTTATCATGATCAAATTGTGTTTCATTATGTTTCAGATATTTTAATTGCAAAGGATTTTCAACATTGTGCACCCTGGATGGACTATTACTATGAATGGATCTTCCTTTATCACTAAATATTTTATCCTTGAAAGAAAAATGTAAAGGTTCTATTGCATGATAAGTTGGTGGATTCTCATGTAAGTGTTCATTATAAAACATATTTGTGTAAAGGGAATATAAATATTCATATTATGGAAATTACTGGATATCCTTTGTAGGAGACCTTTCACAGAACAAAGAATATTCATGATTCTCTTTATATTCGGAATAAAAAAACCATGCAATTCCTAAAGGAATGTCACTAGTTTGTTCCCACTCAGGGCTTAATGACTTTTGAAATTCTAAAGAAAATTCCCCCATTTAAGTGACAGAGCATTGGTCAGAAATCATGTATCCTCCATCTTCTCTTATCAGATCATGATTTTCATTAGATGATATAGTCTCTATATTTTCCAGTGCTAACTTATCATTCAAATCTACAACAACCCCATAAATTGATTCTTCATTCAATACAAATTTGAAATAATATTTTAAAGCATTACCCTCCAATTGTGCTTCAAAATCAGATTACAGAGTATGAGATGTCTGAGGGTAGGCATGTGTGGTATTTATGTTTGAAAATATTTTTCTGGGATGTGAGATAAATGAATCTTCATTGTGTAGATTTTAATTAGAGCAGTGAGAAATGATATTTTGTAGATTATATACCTTTTCATTTTCCAAATTGTCCCCTTTAGGAATAGAGAGAAGGTATGAAAACTAGTCAATAATTTCTTGGTCTAATGGTTTTTCAATCTCAGGAAATATACAGTAAATATGCACGACTCTTTGAAAGAAATCACCCATAGGTTCGTTTCTAAGACTACATATTTCTTCAAGTTTAGTACATAGTTCTTCATAATTGTAATTACATAAGCAGTGATAAATATTTCCATGAATTGTTTCCAACTATGTATTGATTTCTTAGGTAATGTACTATACCAAGCCTTAATTTGTCCTTCAAATGTAAGGAGAAATAATCGACAAATTTCATTTTCCTGAACAAATTTAAGATTTCAATGAGCAATGTTAAATTGATTGAGATGCATGAATGTAGAGACATTCCCTTCACCATAAAATTTCAAGTTTGACAAGAGATCGATTGTGTTAACTTGGATTCCACCTGAGGCTCTTAGAAGACTCAAAGGGCTATCCCATATAGAGATATGTATAGGAACCATGGGATAATTAAAATAATTTATTGAAATGACTCCACATGGACAGGCTTGTCATATTTCCTTTTTTCTAGCACCAAAATATATTGATGGGTATGAGTGACCTTGATGAACAATAGGGGTTACCCATGGTGAGAATTCCTAATTAGGCCTCACACTATTGGAATAGGGAATCCATTTGGATTCTGACCCGACAACCATTACTGGTTTTGGGTTTACCGGTTGTGGCCCAGTACACTGTTGATGGTTTCTAAGATAAATAATGGAATGGAAATAATAAAAGATGCAAATGCATGCATCTAATGAAACTAAAGGTAACCAAAAATCAAATATAGAAAGACACATGCTCCTGTCAATGACCCAAGAAATAGTTCACACAGAGAAAAGACAAGAATATGGGTAAATGCCTATAAACCCAAAACAGTATAGCACTGAAACAATCATTTACAATCCTATGTTCACATATTTAGATGAATATTTCCTGAAGAATAAAAATAAAAATGCAACAACCAAACATAATAATAGTCTACAATGTGAGATACCTTCTTACACAACAACTCTAGTGATGAGCAAAAAGTACCAGAACATTTCACAACAAGTACAACACAAGAATAAGAGTTCCCTAGAAAATAGCTTGGCCAAAAGGCCTCTCCTCTTTAAAGTTACAACAATAGTATATGAAATATCCAAGAGATAAAATCCCCTCCTTAGAACAAAATGATTCTATTTATTAAAATTCACCCTGATTGTTGGTCTTCTACCTCCTTAACTTTTGACCTTTTCCCTCCCTAACTCTTGACCTTTTGTTTGCAAACTTTTTTCTTTATCCTTTATCGAGTGATGAGGAAATACTAAAAACATAAATGTTCATAATTCATTATCTCCTACATCATGTACATTCACATTTCAAATTTGTCATTTGGTGCTTGTAGGCCATCATGAATTTTGACCCTGGTTTTCCTTATACTATGTGGTCAATAATTTGCACACTATGGGTCTCCTTTTATTTTTTGCTTCTAACTTTCCCATTATGAGATTCCATTCTTTATAAAATCTGTATTTCATCCTCTGCCATTTAAACTTAATACTTGTTTGTTGATCATTGCTTGCGTGTTATCTTATTGTTTGCTATAGATCACATTCTGTAGAGCCACAACTGTGTACTAGTGGATCATCTTTATCTTAATGTCTAGCATACATGTTTCTATAGTATGCTCCTACATGTATTATGGATTTATATTTATGTGTAAGATCATCTTTCATTATTGATACCCAGATGCCATTTACCACAAAATACATGAGTTGCCAATACATAAAACTTCAAAACATACTTTAAAAAGGTGCATTTAAACAAGAGAATTCAATTGGTATCTTAGTAAGGAGTTTAGATCTACATCCCTTAGTTTGATATCTGGTCCTTTTTATGATGATTTTATGGACTTCCTCATTGAAATGATATATTATTAGGTTCTTGGGTTGTTGATAGTGTGCTAGTATTCAAATTTGAAAATATAGAATGAATGGTGAGGAATCTCTTGAAACTTATAATAGACAAATTGTAGAGCTTGACAAGAAATTTCTGATGGTATAAGGTGCGTGAAAAATGGATTTCGAGAGTCAAAAGTTAATAAAAAAACAAAATTGGGAGCTAGATTTTGCCCGATGCGCTATGATGTTCCTTGACCAAAGTTCAGGGTAGTACACCCCAAGTTTCTCTAGCACACGCACCAATGCTTTCATTCTCTTTACAATTCATAAACCTCGGTTTAAATTTGGCCACAACCACCAATGCTTTCATTCTCTTTACAATTCATAAACCTTGGTTTAAATTTGGCCTTTTGATATATTCATCACTACTTCAAGGAATAAAGCCTTAATTTTCTCTCATGTTCGTAGGTTGGTATATAAGATGGATCCAGAAAAATAAAATATTTGAAGTGTTGACGTATTGGCAAATGGAATGTTTTGGAGTGTCGACATATTGGCGTACCAATGTTTAGGGGTGCCAAAGTATCAACAAATGGAATGTTTAGGAGTGTTGACGTATCAACAGATGGAATGTTTATTAATGCCGACATATCAGTGGATGGAATGTTTAGGAGTGTCGATATATCAATGTAGCAATGTTTAGGAGTGCCGATATAACTAGAGTGAATAAAATGGTATAATGCGATAGGAGCGTCGAGACGTTATTTAAGGGGGGGAATGAAAGGGTTAAGTGGGGGGGACAAGTTTTTGGAGGGAATGCCCTCTTGTCTCATTATCCAATTCACATTCATTTTATTCACATGCCACCTTAAACCACATGCATCCTCCCATTCAATTGCATTGCAATTGAAATAAATATGTTGTCATAGACATGGATGAACAAAAGAATAGATAGGATAGTAAAACACTGTAAGCTTGTAGCAAGGATCTCAAAAAATGTGTTCCGATGTTTCTATCCATTGTGCTACCCTATTTATGAAAAATGTTGAATATTGTGCAAAGACAACCCCATACATCAAACATACCATCCAAATCAGTAATGACCCGAGAACATCTTTCACCTCTTCAACCTCGTGGACTATGCATAGTCACCAATTGTGGGTTGTTTTTCACTCGTAGTATAATTCATATTCAACTATAACTTTGTCAAGAAACCTAAACTCAATACACAAATGTTGTCTTCTTGATGCAAAGATCAAAACTTCTTTTTCTTTAATACGAGCTATGCTCTTTTCTTCTTGATAATAAGTAGAAACATTCCACTTATGAAATGTTGCAACAAAGAAATGGATAATTTGAGTAAGAGGACTACCACTAAGCAGTTATGCTGGTAAAATCTTGTCCCACACAAGAAGATAAACAATGTTATTTCCATAGTCATAATAGGGATGTCAAATCCTTGATCCCATCCAATGTCATCCTAAATATATGTGAGTATGGATAATCTTTTAAGAGTACCAATTCAAATACCAAAATATCACCAATTTAAATAATGAACTATTAGATTTGTTCTCTTATAGGTAATCCTTATTAAATTGATCGACACCAAATGCTTGTAAATAGGGTTTGAATCCTCCTTGCCTCAAAGCAACCAAATAGATTGAGAAGAAGAAAATATAAACTTGCTTCAAACTCATCAAAGAGGAAGATAAAGTGGCCAAAATAAATCCTAGCAAATAGATGACAAATGAGATGGAAATAGTCCAACAACGACCCAAATATGAATATGCAACAAAATCCCTAATGAAAGGAAGAACGGATGCCACTCTTGACCATTCATTCGTGTTCTTTGCAGTAACAGTAATACTCTCATGTAGAAAATCTATGAGGTAAGTCACCAATTTTGAACATACGCCTATATAGGAAAACCTCTTTGTTATTTCGACTCCAATGATGAGAAGTGATGCTTTACATCATCTAGTATGAGCTCTTCTAATAGAATGTGCATGGAGATCCATTGATTTGTCTCTAACTTAGTAAAAACAACATTTTTCTAATTCCTTGGCTCCACATTTTGCATGAATCTTTGTGCAACCCTAGCTGTCGTAGCTCCTCCTGTGTGTCTCGAATTTCTTTCTTCAGCTTTGTTACATGTTGTTACTTCTCAAGGCCTCTTTTTTAAGTTTGTTTTTCTTCCCTTTGAGGGAAATAATTATGATTACTAGTGGAGAGACCTCTAATGGATTGAATAAATCTTTAAAAGAAGGGAGTGTTCGAGATCCCTCCTTCTCAAATGGACACTCTATACTATGTGATAAAAAAGGAAGCATAATCTTGGCTGGGAAGCTCTGGACCAAGCAATATTCTTCAAATATTTTGGTTTGTTTCAATGATATTTGGCCATTAATATCGATAAGTGGATCTCCCAGGGTTGGAAGCCTTTTATTCATGATGAATCTTATTACTTATTCATGTTTATGTCCACTAGTTTCTATTTTAAAGAATTTGTCTCCATTGATAAAAGATAGAATCCTCGAATCCTCCATTTTGGTTGCCTCTTGGTTTATGGGCCTAGGAGGCATTTGCATGAAGTGACAACCCATTTCTTTTTCAATTCCTCCATTGAGTCGATTGGCCTCCTGATCTACGTTTTCACTTTTAGGGATTTGAATCTTCATGATCTATTAAAAACATTGGAAAAACTGACAACCTGCACTTTTGACATTTGGCCTTTATAAAAAACACTATGGAAAAACTTGAGATATAATTTAAGATAACTCCATTCAAGCATTTTGGTAGCTTCATAATCGATGAGGTTTGTTTGACAAGAAATCCTCAGTGAGCTTTTTGGTATTTCTGGACCTCAGATTCTGATTCCGTCAGTGGTGTTGGATTCGCAATATTGAAAAACCTATAGTGGTCCTATTTCAAAGGCAAAAAGTTCACTTTGACCATTACCCAAAATTATGAGCAAAAACGTTTCTTAATAGAAGTTCATGACCTATTCTTGCCACTGCTTTACCCGAATTTAGTTATGTTCAATTCATTGACGTCTGTGTTGTATAGGATTTCAATATGTCCATTGAAGATGAGTTCATTCATTCGTCGTTGAGACAAGTTATCCTGTGAAAACAACCAACTTATGTTTGGAGCACTCGGTACTGAGTGCTTGGTAAGAGTACCAATTATTTTCTGAGAAGAGATTCAAAGCAAGACTATGTCTTTTGAATGTTGCAATCGACCCTAGTAATGGCATATGACACTTTCACAGTTAGGGTTAGTCAAAGAACAAAGAGGCACAAAACACATGTGGTATGAGAGGCGCAATAAAGACCGCTTGGAACAAAAACAAACTTGATAAGAATATTACCACACTCAATCATTATTGCAACTTGATGTAACTCAAAACAACAGGAAATCAGACATAAGTCATCCAATCAACCAACAAATGTTCAACAATTAAAAATCAAGAGAACCTAGATAATGGGCACAACAATAAAAATATCTGAAGTGAATTTTTTTTAAGAGGGGCCCCAATCCAGTGAGCTTGTTGTGGTCGCAAAAACCTCCCTTTCATTTTGCTTTTATAAGTGAAAGGAAAGGGGTCCCATACTAAAATTTGAACTCTAATGCCTAATCCTCTACTACTATGAGCCTAATTATTATTCTTTACCTACCTTGAGAGAATTGGGGGTTTGGATCTTTATTGATGATTGCCTTTGAGGAGGTTTGTTAATCCTTTTGGTATTGTACGTTCAAATGTATTCATAATTCCTTTTGTATTATGATGTTTTGTTGACATTTGTATGATGAATTTGACAAGTTATCTTTGGGACCCTTTTGCATATTTCAAACTATTTGATGATCCTATATGACTGCAGGGTTTGATTTTCTATTGTATGCCTTGAATGAGTATGCTTTTGAAGACTTCATGAATTGATGACTTAAGTGAAGAACTTATATGCATTATGCATCCTCATATTTGCATGTTGTACCTAATGTCATAATTTATTCTGAAGCTCTTGTATGTTGAACATATTCTTTGGTTTCAAACTCTTATATAGAATCACAAGATAATTAATCATTTCTATGAGTTTGAGGTTAGATGCGTGTAGCTTTGACGGCATTTATTTCCATCAAAAAGTTTTTTTTATGAAAGGAAAAAATCATAGATAATTATCTTAGAAAACTTCTTCCTTTTTCTACAAACAGACTTATCACTTATTCATAAGTTTGTTGGAGGAAAAGGAAAAGAATGTAATGTTTATGATATACTGACAAATATCTTCTTCCTCGCATAACTAGTTTTATTCTTTCTATGGTTGCAGGAGTAGGGTTACAGAGTCACTGCCTTTACATGATCACTCCAGCCTTGAAATGTTTGGGGGAAT
Organism: Picea glauca; assembly: GCA_000966675.3. Lineage (NCBI taxonomy): Eukaryota > Viridiplantae > Streptophyta > Pinopsida > Pinales > Pinaceae > Picea > Picea glauca. Next base: position 527,107 of record JZKD02S0247041.1, read on the forward strand.
TCCTTGATATTCTTCCTCTTTGAATTGACTTCTCTCTATCCAAATATTGTCTATCATTTGAAGCCAACATCCATTATTCTGAATTAATCCTTGTCTTTCCTAAAATCTCAGCTAGAGTTTATTTTACCACCATTGCATTGATGAGGCCGAAACCATGATCCTTATTAGGAACCTTGATCCTTACCAGGCTCTCCCTCATCGAGAATTAGATTCACCTATGCTTATATTTCTCTCTGATATCCAAAGTTTGAAAGGATATTAGATCCACCCACTCAGATTCTCCTCATTAGATTGACAATTCACCTTGCTTATCCTAGTCCACATAACCAAAACCCCATGAGACAATTGGATAACCTTTCACGTAGTCCTATCCCGGTAGCACATCAAATTTACATTTATCATGAATCCCCTTTCGAATTGTTGAGTGTGCATGGTTTTAATATGTTTCTGAAGGCCGAAGGCCGAAATATTATTAGGTTCCCCTCATCAGGTTTGTCTCATTAGACTAACCAAGTGAAGTCCATTGTGATATTTCCGAGGTCCAAAAGGCATGAGCTTATTCAGAGTGATCTGTATTGGGTTCTCCTTTCAGTCTCCCCTCTTTCCAAAGGCCTATTGAGCTTCTCGGATGTGGAACCTTGTCATATTTCCACCTAATTCTTGCTTGCCACTTATCATAACTAGATTCATGCGTTTTGGTCTAATATGGGAGATTGTTCCTCGATCCTATCAGATTCCCTCTCCTTGCAATCTTATCAAGTATACCCTATATGATTTTCCCTTTGATTGGATTGACATGTCTGGTGTGCTCGACTAGCATTGAACTCATTTTTATCGTATGAGTCACTTTTTGTGATGTTAACGTGTCATGTGATGTTTCGTTCCTTTACCCCCTGGTCGCTTTCCATTTGTCACCTTCAGATTCACGTGGTCACAATCTCCATATGATGTACCTACCTGACTTAGCACCTGATTATTTTGAATCTGCATGATATATCTTGTTTCTATTTTTGGTCCCTAGTTGCAGAACCTTGACTAGTGTGGACCCATGTTTCATGTGGAATTTGACCTCATTTTTCCTATTTTTGTTTTGCATATAATTTGTATAGTCGCTTCATCTTATTTCTAATTTTTATTTATTTATTTCATTTATTTATTTTTATTTATAATTTTCCCACAGTTTTACAAAACTACACATCATTTTGATTTCCCATGGTTTTCCCCAATTTTCCCATGGTTTTAAGTTATCCACGGTTTTCCCAAACCGTCCCTTGGTTTTTGAATAACATAGGAACATCACTTTTACTTCGGAAATAATTTACACAAGAAATCACTTTTACTGTGAAAATCAATTTTGCATGGGTAAAATTATTACTACATGGGGAAATTATTTCTTATGTTGTGCATTTTTCCCTAACTCCCTAATGTATATTTTTCATATGTCTATTGTTATTA
>JZKD02S0247041.1:538230-557381 GCA_000966675.3 Picea glauca
AGATATAATAAATGTAAGATGACTTCTTAGAAGGTTCTACTTATAGAAGATCCCTCCTCTAGAATGTTCTTAGGTGATGGTAGCACTATATAAAGGGGTTCAAGCAATGTAATGAAACATGAAGAGAAAGTATTGTATTTGGAGCGGTAGCTCAATAAGAGGATGCCCCCTCGAAAAGGCAAGTGAACAAGAGAGAATCCCTTCCATAATAGAATCCATTGTACGGTGTTGCCCTACCTCAAGGGTTTCTATAATAAAGTTGTGGTTTTCTATATGGTTTCATATATCTTGTGTGGTGATTGTATTAAGATATCTTTGGATCTATTGTGATATTTTGTATTCAGGTATTTGGCTCTTAACAGAAACCGAGACTTGGAAACTGATATGCATGAAACTGATCGAATTTGTCTACAAATGATATAACATGGAAATGGTCTAACCGCCAACTTACTTTCGCTAACCATTTCGCAGCAATTTACGTAGCACTTGTCTTTCATAAATTTTGGGAGTGTGAGGGAGTGGTTTTAAAGTAACTCGCCTTTCGCCTCGAAATACACCTGGAGACGGCACGTAGTCCCGAGCCGAAACACCGATTTTATTTTCGGCCCGCTTTCAGGAATTATCCTCTGCACAAGCTCTCTGCCCAAAACAATCCCTGACTTTTGATCTGTAGCACCCACGATCTATGACCCACTAGGTCCCATGAACTCCGCATTGCCGCTAGCTTTAGCCTCCTCCCACTATATTTAGCCTACTCCGCATTGTATGTTATATCCATTGGGCTGCTCCCAAAAACCATACGTACCTTGCTCTGACCTGTCACCATTATCCACCGAAAACCCAAATATGTACACTTCTCTCACCACAACCCACATTTCACCAATATACTTTCCAACTCTGAGATCAACCTCCTTGATGTCTGAGTTTTGCACATGGTCGCTGGGTCTTTATCAACACAAAATGAGACCATCATAATGGATATAACATACAACACTAAATCATGAAACACATCATCAGTGTAGATCTAACTAAATAATATCACACATGAGCACCAATACAGTTGTAATAAAAGGGAACTCCGTTCACCACTGTCCATCTCTATATAGCAATTGTCCATGGCAAGCAACACCTCAACATTTAGAAACCTGGGTGACTAAAACACTTTATTTTCCTCGGCTCACCACATGACCTTTGCAAGCAATCACACATATACATTACAAACTACAAGATTTGACAAGTATAACATTTATCACAACTTATGTGTTAACTCCATGTGCTCTTTGATCTCGCAACGAATTTTAACAATGATTTAAAACAATGCACATAAAACATCAATGAAAGAAAGTTGCTACTCCTTAGACACCTAGATACTTGGTGTTGAATCCGATTGACTTTATCTTTTGGTGTTCCATTCATCTTCACAACTACTTCTTAATGTTTGTTAGCCACCAATAATTTTCAGGATGTGAATCGTTTATGTAGTTCATCTCCATTTCAAAAAGGTGCCCAGTCATTGTCTCCATAGGATCCAAGCCTTCAAATAAAAAGTTCCCTTCATCAAGACGCCTTGAGAGTACCATAAATATTTCCAGCTCAAGTACCTTACATTTATGAGCAATCTTAATTAAATCATCATAAATAAAGCGTGCATAATGAAAACTTGGATTTAATAACCGAGCAATCTGTCTTTGAACCAGAACTTCAAAAGGAACCTCAGGTACAAACAATGCATTTCTCAGGCCAACTTCCTTACCAAGAATCTCTGCAACGTTTCCCCCACAAAATGACAGTGGATAAAACAAAAAAAGAAACCTCCTTTCAGGTTGGTGCCTGCGTATTGTGCGTTGGGCAATTGCGTTTCCTCCTTCGCGGCTTAGTGATAATCTTCAACATTGACTTGTATGCGGTTTTGGGGAGTGTTGTGGTTGGTTTCAATCCATACCACTCATGCCCCTAAAATAAACCATGAGTTTCCACGTACCCTGGTGGCTTTACCACTACTTTTATTTCAGGTCGCTTTAGAAAATTAAGCGTTGGTTACTTTTGCTCCCCGAAATGAATATACATCGTTGATTACATTAGTAATTGTGATCTGAGTGCTCTCACGAATATTCATCGTCATATGTATTCATGAAACACTTTGAATACAACTTGATACTTCATCCAAGACCTTTGAACCACCATCCTGATGTTCGATGTCCTGAGTGCTTAATTCCCAAGCATAATCTTGCGAACATCAACCTTACTCAGTTCTCCCGGTGGGCAACGAGATCCCTAGAGTTATGAATGATGCGTTCAGGCTCACTGTCACTACCTGATCCGGATTTTATGAGAAAAATGAAATGACTATAGATTATTAACAGGTTCTTAACAAAAAATAACAAAGATACAGTAAAATTGGTTTTCTATTCAATAAGGAAATAAGATGAAACTGTAAATGCAGTGGAAACAAGCTTGCTGGAATGGTGGCATCTTATCTCTAAGAAGAGATGTGATGGTTGCGCTCATTCGCATAAAGATCATTACAATGAGGCTTTGAAGACATTTTTACAATAAATAGGAATTCCAAAAACCCTAGACATCCAAAAACCTAACCCTAGGAGATGAAGTGCCAAAAGTCATGTGGGCCCCGTTTGGGTAAGTTAGTACATCAACTTTCCGGGGTCGTAACTTTTGCATACGATCTTCGTTTTAGGCGTATGATAGCTCGTTTGAAAGGTATCGTCGAGGAGATTAATTTTGGGGGAAATATAGAAGGAAATTCCATATTTCTCCCCCTTTTCCTAAAAATCATCATTTAGGGCCTCAAAACAACTCTGGAAGTGAAAAACGACTAAAAATAGTAAATTACCAATATTGCCAGAAAACTGTTTTGAGACAGCTGGAAAAGGTGGGTGGCCACCGATATCCACATCTATAAATCCTCCCTCCTTATGAATCATCTCCATTGCATTGAGTTCCCTCATCAAATGAGGAACTTTCTGCTGAATTTGGCCCCGGGTGAGCCACTTGCCTTGGTGCAGGAGCTGCCCTACTTTGACGACTCGATAAAGATGGATCATTTGTTGTCGAGTGCCCTTGATATGTGTGTCCAAAATATGATCACTAGATGCCTGTTGTATGCAATCAGGGTTGAGATCTGTTGGTGTCAGTTGTTCTCCTACTTTTGAGGTGTCCAATAATGGTGGGAAATAAGGGCGAAGGAGATCCACGTTGAACACTGGGTGCTGGCCAAGGAAAGGAGGAATGTTGAGCTCAAAAGAATTATCCCCCATGGCCTTGGTGATGGTGTACGACCCATAACGGAGTGGAAAAATCTTCTGATGGGTTCCTGTAAGGCTTTCTTTCTGCAAGTGAAACCAAACTTTGTCGCCCACCTGAAACTTATGTGGCACCCGATGTTGATCATTGCGTTGCTTGTACTTGTCATTGGACTTCTGTAGGATATCCTGAACCTGTTGGCAGATGTGCTGGATCTGCTCAATGAACCAGGTGGCTTTGTCAGCTTCAGTTGGAGTAGGAGATGAGTCAGTAGAGGTGACCACAAGGGGAAGTGCAACATCTATGGGACCCAATGGTTGGAATCCCAACCCCACCTGAAAGGGGTTGTGGCCAGTTGAGCTATGCAAGGCTTGGTTGTAGCTATGCTGGACATAGGGAAGGATCTAATCCCATGTGCGAGGGTGCTTTGCATTATACATGCGAAGGATATGCACAATCATTTGATTTACGACATCGGTTTGGCCATCTGTCTGGGGGTGGAAGATCATGGATTTGATGAGCTTGGTGTCCAACACTGACTAGAGGCTCGACCAGAATGTGATGAGAAATTGACTGTCCCGATTTGAGACAATGGTTTGTGGGATTGCAAAATGTACCCAGACTCGTTCAAAGAAGAGCTTGGAAATGGCCTTTGTTGTGATGTTCTTCTTGCAAGCAACCATAATCGCCATCTTAAAAAAGCGAACAACAACCACAAAAACACAGTCATTTCCCCACTTGGTGGATGGGAGGCCCGACATGTAGTCCATTGAGATGGATTCCCATGGCCTGTTAGGAGTAGGAAAAGGGGTGTACATGCCCTGTTTCTTAGTGGTCGGTTTGGAAATAGCACAGGTAGTGCAAGACCTGATATACTTGTTGACCTCCTATCGAAGTTTCGGCCAGTAGAAATGTTTTTGTAGCATCGAAACTGTCTTTTCAACGTCGAAGTCTCCTACCACCTGACTGTAGTGGGATTCCTAGACCAGCTTCGCTTTCTCTATTAATGGAACAGAGATATGGCCTAGACGACACAACAACCCATCCCGAAGATGGAAATTATCGACAACTGCGTTTGCACCCAACATTTGGTAGGTGGTGGTGAAGTATGGGTCTGTCTCATAGAGTTAGGTCCATCCAGAGGTCTCATGGCCGCAAGAGTCTAGCATCGTGGTGAGTTCCACGATTGGCGATCTGTTGAGGCAATCAGCGACACGATTGTTGCTTCTTGTTTTATACTTGATGTTGAGGTGGAATTGCTGCAAGTATGTGGACCACTTTTGATGGCGGTCATTCTACAATTTTCCTTGTGTCTTCATGAACTGCAGTGGCTTATGATCAGTGTGGATGAATGTCTCCTTCTCAAGAATGTAATGTCTCCACTGGCAGTAGGATTTCACAATGACGTACATTTCTTTGTCGTAAGTAGGGTACTTATGAACAACATATGATAATGTCTCACTATGATAGGCCACGGGGTGGTCGTGCTGAGTGAGAACGATGCCCACAACATAGTTTGAAGCATCTGTCTTGATCTCAAAGGGATGTTGCAGGTCTGGTAGTGAAAGTACTGGAGTTGAGCACAAACGCTTCTTCAAATCATCGAACGCTTGTTGTTGGGACCGGTCCCATGTAGATTTCGCCTTACCACCACCCCTAGTTATTTGGTTGAGGGACCATGCAATATGGTAGAATCCTAACACAAACCTACGGTAGAAAATGGAAAGGCCCAAGAAGCTCTGAAGCTCAGTGAGTGTGGTTGGGGCTGGCCAGTCATGGATGACTTGGATCTTGGTTGGATCCACATGTACGCCATGATGATCAATGATGTAGCCCAGGTAATGGACCCTATCCATGTCGAATGAGAATTTTTCCAATTTGGCATATAGCTTGTGCTGTCGCAGGGTGTGCAAAACTTGTTGAATATGCTGCAAGTGTTCGACCCAAGTCTTGATGTAAATGAGAATGTCATCCAGATACACCACTACAAAAGTATTGGTGAATGGTCTTAGGATATCATCCATCATCCTCATGAAAGTGGTTGGAGAATTTTTCAAACCAAAGGGCATGACCAACCATTCAAAAAGGACTTCCTTTGACTTGAATGTAGTCTTCCACACATCTGTTTGTTCTATCAGGACCTGGTGGTAGCTAGACTTCAGATCAATATTATTGAAGTATTTGACCCCCATGAGTTGATCAAGGAAGTCGTCAATTTGGGGAATTGGGTACTGGTTTCTGACTAGGATTTTATTTAGAGCCCGATAATTAATGCAGAGTCGCTAGGTTCCATATTTATTTTGTACCAGCACGATTGGGCTCCCGCAAGGTGATGAGATGGGACATATGTGCCCCTTGTGGATTAGTTCTTAGATCTGTCACTTGATCTCCTCATTCTATAACAGAGAGTGGTGATAGACTGATCCATTGGGAAGCAATGCGTCGGGGGTCATATCGATGGGGTTCTTGACCTGGTAGTGCAGAGGTACCCTAGTAGGTGAGGAGAGGATATTTGAGTATTCTTCCATGACCTTATCTACTTTCTTTTGTTGTGTGGAGAGGTCGGCCGCAGAGACCCTGGATGTGGTTGTGATATTTTTCTTATTCTGAGAGCGAATTACGAAGAAGAAAAACGTCCCCGTCTGAGAGATGACTTTCCTTCATTGCTTAGAAAATATCAAGGAAATAACACTAGGTGGGACTGCCTCAGGTATCCTGTACAATTTCTTGTTCAAAGTAATAATAACACTATGAGGCCTAGACTCATACACAACATGATGTTTCCATAAATAAGGTTGGCCCAAAATAACATCACAAACTTTGAGAGGAGAAACATCACACAATACCTCATCTTTGAAGGGCTTGATGTTGTACAACAGACGACACTATTGGATGACATGGAGATCGCTTCCTTGGAGGAGCCATCCAATGGTGTAGGGTTGTGGGTGCAGCATTGTCGGTAGGGCCATCCGCTTGACGAACTTTGCTGGTATGAGGTTCTTCTGGCTACCACTATCAATGATGAATTGTAGTGGGGTGCCTTTTACCCACATCTGTGAATGGAAGAGGCACTCTCCTTCTTCTGGCTCATCTGGTTCACCAGGCTAGAGCTTGGTGGTAGCAGCGGTGGCACTAGGTTCTGCATCAATGATCCGTATTCCCCTTTCTGGTTATGGCTCAAAGTCAGAACCCGCATATGATTCATAGGTTTTCACTTTGGCCACCAACGACTTCTTTGAGCGGCAGTCGGCAATGTTATGCCAAGGGCTCTTATGGAAGTCACACCACTTCCCAGTATCTTTCTTTGTCTTTCCGGTGTCCTTATTTGCTTGCGGATTGGACTGATTGTCCTGATATTGTCCATATTTTCTTTGTCCTTTGTTCTGTGGGTTGGGGCCACCCTTTCCTGTCTTTTGTTGTGAGGGGTTCCCAAGCCCAAATTTCTGCGTCTTTTGTTTGAGCTTCTACTCGATTTTGACGGCATATCGGTAGGCCACGCCCAAGGATGAGATGTATAGAAATTCCATTTCAGTCTAGATGTATCTATGTAGAGCACCATGATACTTGAGAACTAGATTTCACTCTGAATCTTTGATACCCAGCTTGGTGCGCAAGGTATGGAAGATATTTGTGAAATCTGGCACTACTTGGTCTCTTTCTTGCTGCAGTGTAGTCCATTTGGTATACAAGTCATCATAACTTCCGACAGGGTAGTACTGTTCCTTAATAACATCCCTGAAGGATTCCCAGGTGGCTATGACTGTAAATAATGAGGGTTCCTCTTTTTCCTTTTGCTCACAAAAATTTTCCCACCAATCTTTGACATGGGGAATGACTTTGAGGAGCGCAAAACTAATCTTTTCTCTATTCGAAAAGTTATGGACATAAAAATACCCTTCTAGTAGATTCAACCACTTTTCTACAGCATATGTGTCTATCTGACCTTCAAATATAGGAATATTGAAGTTTATTTGTACCTTGAAGGGGGCGATGCCTCCGCTCGAAGAAGATGCATCACCTGTTGGTAGTCACCAAAGGATTTGCGTGAAACTATCCATCATCTCATTCCTTTGTTGTGTGAGGGCTTCCTTAATCAACAGTTTGAAAGGATCTCTTGTCCCATCATCTTTCTTTTCTCCTTCCATGAGAGGTCATTTGGGTGTGCAAGAACTTTTGTCCTCAATAGAAACAAGCTCGAGACCTAACTCTTTGTATGCCAACCTCGTTGGGGACATGCATTAAGACGACAAGGAGCATACCGCTCTGATCCTACTAATATGAATTTTATGAGTAGAATTAGATGACTATAGATTATTAACGGGTTCTTAACACAAAATAAAAGAGATACAATAAAATTGGTTTTCTATTCAATAAGGAAATAAGCCGAAACTATAAAATGCAGTGGAAGCAAGCTTGTTGGAATGGTGGCGGCTTATCTCTGAGAAGAGATGTGATGACTGTGCTCATTTGCAAGAATATCATTACAATGAGGCTCTGAAGGCATTTTTACAATAAATAGGAATGCCAAAAACACTAGACATCCAAAATCCTAACCCTAGGAGATGAAGCGCCAAAAGTCACGTGGGCCCCGTTTGGGTAAGTTAGTACATCAACTTCTCGGGGTCGTAACTTTTGCATATGATCTCTGTTTTAGGCGTATGATATCCTGTTGGAGAGGAATCGTCAAGGAGATTAATTTTGGGGGAAATATTTAAGGAACTTCCATAATTCTCCCCCTTTTCCCAAAAAACATCGTTTAGGGCCTCAAAACGGCTCCAGAAGTGAAAAACTGCTAAAAATAGTAAATTACCAATATTGCCAGAAAACTGTTTTGAGCCAGTTGGAAAAGGTGGTTGGCCACCAATATCCACCTGGATCACTACCACCAATAATGAAAATTTCACTTCCAGATTAGTGCATATGAATCCAGGGCGTGTATTCTTGACTCGTCATGTTTAATCTCCTAGCGTCGATCTCCTAGGCGCTCCTTTGTCAACAATAGATCCTTTAGACTATTAAAATATTTTCAGTAGCTCTGGATTGACACTTGGGCCTGCATCTATGCATTTATTCCTTAAATAAATAAATAAATGCATAATCAATTATCTCTTGGGTGAAATCCGAGTTATTCACGATAACCTAAGCGCGTGTGACCGTATGAAAGCAGCGACACCCCTGAATGGAATCGAGTATCCCAATGGTATGATGAAGTCTAAGTTGGGTCTTATAATCATCATAATTAGACCCTCTGATGATACAAATGATAGAAATATACACATGCTTCTCGTGGCTGGTGCTTGATGTTGTCGATGTTTGGACGCTAGTGTGTAGATGGGATTTGACCTTTGTGTGCATCCTCCATTGTACACCTGCAATGCTTAGTCGAACGCTAGGAATTTTATATTTGGATGACCACTCGAACTATCTTGGTGTTCTTTTTATTGTTCTGTGGGTGTTTATCCCACATTGATGAATCAAAATGAGAGTATTTCATTTATATGCACTGATGGTTGCAAGTCTTATCAACGCGTAGTGCACCCTTGGTGCTCCTTGCGGGCTCTTCCTCCATGTGACTTGATGCATGGTGCTTAAGAGGTTCGTCTTGATAGTTGTAGGGCTTGGATAAGTGGAGATTTGACCCGCAGGCCAAATAATTTTGGTAAAATTAACTTCGGCCCTATAATAAAACCAAGGGTATAAAAATTACTTATAAGAGACCAAATCAGCTTAATAAAACCAAAATTTTAATTTTCCCAATAATGAAGAATTGTTTTCCCAAATTCAACCAAATAAGATTTAATGCAGACAATCCAAGAACCCAATGATGAGGCTTTGTTTAGAGCAAAAATGCTCTAATGCCACAATTCTAAATTTTGCATGTGTCAATGTCTAACTCCACTTGAGACGACGTCCTCCCTGCGTGGCGATAAAAAACATATACCAAGTTTTTGATCCATTCGGCTGATCCCATCTCAAAGACCACAACCTATACCAATCCTTCATCCGAAACTAAATGAAAACTGAAAGTTGAAGTTGAAAACCAATAGCTGCCGAAAACTGAAAACACACATGCTGAAGTCTAAGACTGAAACTGACAAAATGCTTGGTTCTCAAGCTTATCTATATACAAACTATCCTACCCTACTTGCTAAAACCAATGTTGAATCAAGTGATCTCAAAATTCCAATGAAGCCAATCAAGTAAATGGCTTCTTGGATACAACTTGCTTTCAACTCCTCTAGATAGAAAAACGAACTCAGCAAATGATAACTCAAACTGCAAACCCCACTTTATCCCTGCATTCTTGAACAACAGGTACTCTATCTTCTCTAATAATTTCATCTTACTGGCAAAAGGGTTTTCGAAAACATGTAACACTATCCCTTTTTGAAAATCAACCCAAAGACAAGGATTTATTTCATCTAGTTTACCCTTCTCAAATGGACATGCAACAAGATGATCATCTTTCACATCATCCACAACAGAGACAGGATTTATGTGCTCTTGGAAATATTTAGATGAAATGACAATCTCACGTGTTTGAGAAAAATCTGAAAATGCTCCTTCATGTTCATGAATAAGAATGTCATCCTGGATTTTTAAAATTTCTGAATATTCAAATCAAGAGATGTGAAATCATGAATGGATTATGCAACATCCAAAAGACCTAAAACAACCTTCTCTTCTTCGGTATTTCCTTGTAACTTTGAGTAGCTATCTTTATTAATGGTTTTATTGCCTAGAGTTTCCGCACATACAATTTCAATAGCTTGATTTTCACCAATTTCTTCATGATACAAGTCATTAGAAAATGAATGAGCTGCAAAACAATTTGAATGATTCTTCCCATAATTTTGACTGTAATAAGGCTGACAAGGTTGTAAATTTTCATTAATTTCATGGGATATAACCTAACTGTCAACATTATGATGCAGATTTGTTTCATTTTCAAGCAAAGAAGAAGCTAATGTTTGCTCAGAATGATCATGTGTACCATTACAACTAGTCTCTACTAGCTCTTCCTAATGAGAAGCTAGTTCATAAAGGGATTCTTTGATTTCATCATAGATTAAGTCTTCATCATTGATATCAATCCCCATGTGTTGAATAATATTTTCAAAGTTTCCACAGAAGTTTTCAACCAGAACTAAAGATGGGTAACTTTCCTTATAATTCACACAAAATACTGCATAAAAATATTCAAGGGAAAACAGACTAGCAGATGGAAATCCTTCATACCAGGATCGTGCTTCTTCTTATAAGGTTTCCATAAACATCTTCATCAAGCATTCTTCATGCAATTTAACCCCTAGCCTATGTATGTGCATGTGGAATTTGACCAAATGAAAGGCAACATCATCTCCATCTTGATCTTTGAACTTTGGAAGATATTTTTTCCAATCTACACAAGGTATGTGATTTGGAAAACTAGGAATGTGAGAGTGATTCAAGGGAGCATACCTTGCAGATATTGAACTCATCTTCGGACAATGGAGTTGCCAATGATGTTTTGGAAGCTGGACTCTACATTGAGAGTGGAGTCTCCAGTGAAAATTTAAATTTATGGATTCTTCTACCAGTGGAATCACCTTCAAACTGATTTTTTGATGTGTGGAGTCGCCAGAGTAGGAATACATCCATTATGTGCCTAAGTGTCTACTGCTGTCAGACCCTAGAACTCAACCATGTCGTTCTTTCCCAGGGGAAAATGTTCAATTTCGTCCCCGACAACGGCGCCAGAATGTTATCACTCTGTAAATTTGTTGCAGCTGATAAAAAAACTACAGAGATAACTGCTTCAACCAACTTTAGAGATGGGTACTAGCCTTCTCAGCTCAGAGAGGGATCTCTCGTGTCACTTGATATTTCTTTAGCAATCAATGGATAGATTTGGTTTTGTTTTGGGGGGTTTTTATAAATTTGTTGGCCAAGAAGGGGAGGGACACTTAGGGCTATGGAGTCGAAATTATGAAAGTGAATGAAAACAATGACTAGTTGGTAGAATTCTACAGAGGATAAATTCTAAATGAGGTGATGAATCTGAGTTATAAATTGTATTTATACAAAGTGTAAGAAGAAGAAGAAAACAAGTAACTGCATCAGAGAATTACTGAAATGAATTCTGAATTAGTTAAGAAGAAAATTACACAGTTTAAATTGCTAAAGCTAAGAGCATGACAAGATGAATTCTGAGATTTTAACTATCCAATTGAAACAGATGAGAGTGCAAATGGAATTAAAGAACATATGAAATACATACAATGAGATGAGACAAAACTCATATCACCACCATTAGAATCTTTTCATAGAGACTTCAAAAGCTTCTGCATATGTATTCAATTCAGCTCCAGAAAATTACAATCAAATTCAGAACAACTAAAATGTGCCCTTACACTTCTACCAACCATGATACATACGTATCTCTTAACATTTATACAAACAATGAGTCCTTTCATTTCTAAACTGGTTACAAATAAAGAAATGTTTTGTTTGGAAATCGTTTACGAAAAATAAGCTTCAAAACACCACCTATAATTCTTAAATTGTAATAGTTGTGTAAAATATGAGAACGGTGTTTGTATATAAGCTCATTATAAAGAAAAACCTCTCTCGGTTTCTCTAAATTCATCTCCAACTGGACGGAATACGTGCCGCAATAACATGTCTCGAACAAGACAATATTGAATTCGAAAATATAAGGTTCAAATATTTCCTCGATTCTCCCAGTATGTAACAACTATGAGAAATCTAGGAGAGGTTATTGTTATTTGGCCCGTTCTAAGTGAAAGCCTCTTTCGGTTTCTCAAAATGTTCTCTGGTTCACCCAAAATTCACCTTGGAAGACAAATGGTCAAAATTATTTGAAATCTGGAAATTGAGACTTGGAAACTGATATGCGTGAAACGGATCGAATTCGTCTGCAAATGGTCTAAACCCTAGATTACTTTCGCTAACCATTTTGTAGGAATTTCTGTAGCACTTATCTTTCAGAAATTTCGAGAGTGTGAGGGAGTGGTTTTAAAGTAACCCCCCTTTCACCCAGAAATACACTTGGAGATGCCATATAGTCCCGAGTCGAAACCACAGTTTTATTTTCGGCCCGCTTTTGGGAATTATCCTCCATGCATGTTATCTGCCTGAAATGATCCCTGATCATTGATCTGTAGTGCCCGCGATATTTGACCCACCGAGTCCCATCAAATCCGCATTGTTTCTAGCTTTAGCCTCCTCTCACTATATTTGGCCCTGTCCTCCAGTTTATCACGCTTCCATATTAGTTTAGCACCTCGCTAGTCCTGGGAACTAGATTTCTCATAGAAACTGTTATAGTGATAACATGGGCTCCAACTGGGGATGTTATCCTCCCTGTTAGGTAGCAAAGAATGATAGTTCGAGTGCCTATCCATTGGGCTGCTCCAAAAACTTGTACGTACCCTTCTCTGACCTGTCACCATTATCCATCGGAAACCCAAATCTGTACACTGCTCTCACCACAACCCACATTTCACCAATATACTTTCCAACTCTAAGATCAATCTCCTTGATGTCTTAGTTTTGCACATGGTCGCTGGGTCTCTATCAATAGACAACAAGACCATCATAATGGATATAACATACAACACTAAATCATGAAATACATTAGCAGTGTAGATCCAGCTAAATAATATCACACACGATCACAAATCCAACTGTAATAAAAGGAAACTCCATTCACCACTATCTAGCTCTGTATAGAAATTGTCCATGGTGAGCGACACCTCAACATTTAGAAACCTGGGCGACTAAAACACTTTATTTTCCTCGGCTCACCACATGACCTTTGCAAGCAATTGCACATATACATTACAAACTGCAAAATTTGACAAGTATAACATTTATCACATGTTATGTGTTAACTCCAGGTGATCTTTGATCTCGCAGCGAATTTTAACAATGATTTAAAACAACACACATAAAACATCAATGAAAGAAAGTTGCTACTCCTTCGACACCTAGATACTTGGCGTTGAATCCACTTGACTTTATCTTTTGGTGTTCCATTCATCTTCACAACTACTTCTTAATGTTTGTTAGCCACCAATAATTTTCAGGATGTGAATTGTTTATGTAGTTCATCTCCATTTCAAAAAGGTGCCCAGTCATTGTCTCTGTAGGATCCAATCCTTCATATAAAAAGTTCCCTTAATCAAGACACCTTGAGAGTACCATAAATCTTTCCAGCTCAAGTACCTTGCATTTATGAGCAATATTAATTAACTCATCATAAATAAAGCGTGCATAATGAAAACTTGGATTTAATAACTGAGAAATCTGTCTTCGAACCAGAACTTCAAAAGGAACCTTAGGTACAAACAACGCATTTCTTGGGCCAACTGCCTTACCAAGAATCTCTGCAATGTTTCCCCCACAAAACGACAACGGATAAAACGAAAAAAAAACCTCCTTTTGGGCTGGTGCCTGTGTATTGCACGTTGGGCAATTGTGTTTCCTCCTTCGCAACTTAGTGATAATCTTCAATGTTGACTTGTATGCGGTTTCGGGGAGTGTTGTGGGTGGTCTCAATCCATACCACTCATGCCCCTGAAATAAACCATGAGCTGCCACATGCCCCGATGGATTTACCACTATTTTTATTTCATGCCGCTTTAGAAAATTAAATGTCGGTTACTTTCGCTCCCCGAAATGAATAATCGTTGATTACATTAGTAATTGTGATATGAGCGCTCTCACCAATATTCATCGTCATATGTCTTCATGACATGCTTTTCATACAACTTGATACTTCATCCAAGACCTTTGAACCACCATCCTGATGTTCGATGGCTCGAGTGCATCATTCCCAAGTATAATCTTGTGAACGCCAACCTTACTCAGTTCTCCCGGTGGGAAATGTGATCCTTGGGGTTCTGAATGATGCGTTCAGGCTCGTTTTCAATACCACCAAAAATGAAAATTTCACTTCCATATTAGTGCATATGAATCAAGGGCGTGCATTCTTGACTCATCATGTTTAATCGCCTGGCATCGATCTCCTAGGAGATCCTTTCTCAACAGTAGATCCTCTATCCTATTAAAATATTTTCATTAGCTCTGGATTGACACTTGGGCCTACATCTGTGCATTTATTCCTTAAATTAAAAAAAAATGCATACTCAATCAGCTCCTCAGTGAAATCTGAGTTATTCACAGTAACCTAAGCGGGTGTGACCATATGAAAGCATCAACGCTCTTGACTGGAATCAGGTATCCCAATGGTATGATGCAGTCTAATTTTGGTCTTATAATCATCAGAATTAGACCCTTTGATGATACATATGACGGATAGATACACAGGCTTCTCATGGCTGGCGCTTGATGTTGTCGATGTTTGGATGCTAGTGTGTAGATGAGCTTTGAAATTTGTGTGCATCCTCCATTGTACACCTGCAATTCTTAGTCGAACGCTAGGCATTTGATATTTGGATGATCACTCGAACTATCCTGGCATTCTTTTTGTTGTTCTGTCGGTGTTTATCCCACATTGATGAATCAAAATGAGAGTATTTCGTTTATATGCATTGATGGTTGCAAGTCTTATCGACGCGTAGTGCACCCTTGGTGCTCCTTGCGGGATCTTCCTCCATGTGACTTGATGCATCGCACTTAAGTGCTTCGTCTCAATAGTTGTATGTCTTGGACAAGTGGAGATTTGGCCTGCGGGCCCAATAATTTTGGTAAAATTAACTTCGGCCTTGTAATAAAACCGAGGGTATAAAAATTGATTATAAGAGCCAAAATCAGCTTAATAAAACCAAAATTTTAATTTTCCCAATAATGAAGAATTTTTTTCCCAAATTCAACCAAAGAATATTTAATGCATACAATCCAAGAACCCAATGATGAGGCTTTGTTTAGAGAAAAAAATTCTCTTATGCCACAATTCTAAATTTTGCATGTGTCAATATCTAACTCCACTTGGGACGACGTCCTCCCTGCGTGGAGATAAAAAACATATACCAAGTGCTTGATCCATTCGTCTGATCCCATCTCAAAGACTACAACCTATACCAATCCTTCATCTGAAACTAAATGCAAACTGAAATTTGAAGTTGAAAACCAATAGTTGCCGAAAACTGAAAACACACATGTTGAAGTCTAAGAATGAAACTGACAAAATTCTTGGTTCTCAAGCTTATTTATATACAAATGATCTTACCTTACTTTCTAAAACCATTGTTAAATCAAGTGATCTCAAACTTCCAATGAAGCCAGTCAAGTAAATGGCTTCTTGGATGCAACTTGCTTTCAGCTCCTCCAAATAGAAAAAAGAACTCAACAAATGATAACTAAAACTGCAAACCCCACTTTATCGCTGCATTCTTGAACAAGAAGTTCTCTATCTTCTCTGATAATTTCATCTTACTGGCAAAAGGGTCTTCGAAAACATGTAAGACTATCCCTTTTTTAAAATCATCCCAAAGACAAGGATTTCTTTCATCTGGTTTACCCTTCTCAAGTGGACATGCAGCAAGATGATCATCTTTAACATCATCCAAAGAAGATACATGCTTTATGAACTCTTGGAAATATTTAAATGAAACAAAAATCTCATGTGTTTGAGAAAAATCTGAAAATGGTCCTTCATGTTCTTGAATAAGAATGTCATCCTGGCTTTTTAAAATTTCTGAATATGTCAAATCAAGAGATGTGAAATCACGAATGGATTCTGTAAAATCCAAAAGACCTAAAACAACCTTCTCTTCTTCGGTATTTCCTTGTAACTTTGAGTAGCTATCTTTATTAATGGTTTTACTACCTAGATTTTCTGCACATACAATTTCAATAGCTTTATTTTCACCAATTTCTTCATGATACAAGTATTCAGAAAATGAATGAGCTACACAACAATTTGAATGATTCTTCCCATACTTTTGACTGTAATAAGGCTGACAAGGCTGTGAATTTTCATTAATTTCATGGGATATAACTTGACTGTCAACATTATGATGCAGATTTGTTTCATTTTCAAGCAAAGAAGAAGCTAATGTTTGCTCAGAATGATCCTGTCTACAAATACAACTAGTCTTTACTAGCTCTTCCTTATGAGAAGCTAGTTCATAAAGGGATTCTTTGATTTCATCATAGATTAAGTCTTCTTCACTGATATCAATCCCCATGTGTTGAATAAGATTTTCAAAGTTTCCACAAAAGTTTTCAACCATAACTAAAGACGAGTAACTTTCCTTATAATTCACACAAAATATTGCACAAAAATCTTCAAGGGAAAACAGACTAGAAAGTGGTAATCCTTCATACCAGGATCGTGCTTCTTCTTCTAAGGTTTCCATAAACATCTTCATCAAGCAATATTCATGCAATTTAACCCCTAGCCTATGTATGTGCATGTGGAATTTGACCAAATGAAAGGCAACATCATATCCATCTTGATCTTTGAACTTTGGCAGATATTTTTGCCAATCTACACAAGGCATGCGATTTGGAAAAATGGGAATGTGAGAGCAATTCATGGGAGCACACCTTATAGATATTGAACTCATCTTCGAACAGTGGAGTTGCCAATGATGTTTTGGAAGCTGGATTCTGCATTGAGAGTGGAGTCGCCAGTGAAAATTTAAATTTCTAGATTCTTCTACCAGTGGAATCACCTTCAAACTGATTTTTTGATGTGTGGAGTTGCCAGAGTAGGAATGCAACCAATATGTGCCTAAGTGTATGCTGCTCTCGGACCTTATAACTCAACCATGTTGTTTTTTCCCAGGGAAATATTTTCAATTTCATCCCCGACAACGACGCCAGAATGTTAGCACTCTGTAAATTTGTTTCGGTTGATAAAAAAATGACAGAGGCAATTGTTTCAACCAACTTTAGAGATGGATACTAGCATGCTCAACTCAGAGAGGGATCTCTCATGTCACTTAATATTTCTTTAGAAATCAATGGTTATATTGGTTTTGTTTTGAGGTTTTTTTATAAATTTGTTGGCCAAGAAGGGGAGGGACACTTAGGGCTATGGAGTCAAAATTCTGAAAGTGAATGAAAACAATGACTGGATGATAGAATTATCCATAGGATAAAGGTTAAATGAGGTGATTAATCTAAGTTACAAATTGTATTTATGCAGAGTGTAAGAAGAAGGAGAAAACAAGTAACTGCATTAGAGCATTACTGAAATGAATTCTGAATTAGTTATGAAGAAAATTACACAGTTTAAATTGCTTAAGCCAAGAGCATCACAAGATGAATTATGATATTTTAACTATATAATTTAAACAGAAGAGAGTGAAAATGGAATTAAAGAACATAGGAAATACATACAATGAGACGAGACAAAACTCATATCACCACCATTAGAATCTTTTCATAGAGACTTCAAAAGCTTATGCATATATATTCAACTCAGCTCCATAAAAATACAATTGAATTTAAAACAAATAAAGGTTTCCCTTGCACTTTTGCCAACCATGATACATATGTATCTCTTAAAATTTATACAAACAACGAGTCATTTTGTTTCCAAACCGGTTACAAATAAAGAAACATTTTGTTTGGATACCATTTACGAAAAATAAGATTCAAAATGCCACATGTAATTATCAAACCGTAATAGATGTGTAAAATTTGAGAACGATATTTGTAGATAATCTCATTATAAAGAAAAACCTCTATCGGTTTCTCTAAATTCATCTCCAAATGGTCGGAATACGTGCCGCAAAAACATGTCTCGAACAAGAAAACATTGAATCCGAAAATATAAGGTTCAAATATGTCCTCGGTTCTCCTAGTATGTAACAACTATGAGAAATATGGGAGAGGTTATTTTTATTTGGCCCATTCTGAGTAAAAACCTCTTTCGGTTTCTCAAAATCTGCTCTGTTTTTTCCAGAATTCACCTTGGAAGACGACTGGTCAAAATTACTTGAAATATGGAAACTGAGACTTGGAAACTGATATGCGTGAAACTGATCGAATTCGTCTGCAAATGGTCTAACCCCTAACTTACTTTCACTAACCATTTCTTAGCAATTTCTATAGCACTTGTCTTTCAGAAATTTTGGGAGTGTGAGGGAGTGGTTTTAAAGTAACCCGCCTTTCGCCCCAAAATACACCTGGAGACGCCACATAGTCCTGAGCCGAAACCACGGTTTTTTTTGGCACAGGGGCAGACCCAGGATTCAACGCTACAACAATGCACCAACAAAACCCTAACTACCGGCCCTTTCGACAACACCTACGAAGAAGATGAAGTCTCCCCCGAGGTAGAGGTAGGGGTGGTTGCAAGACTCAGGTGTCTGCAACCTTAGATGGGACACATATTTGTGATTATAACACTTAGAAATCACCTAGCATAGATTATTCATCAATATTCAACCCTTATGATACTTCGCAGATAGCACAAAGCATCACAGTATGTACTTAGATCTAAGATAATTTAGCACTTAGCCACGACAAGATAGATTAGATTTAGCAGATCAAGCACTAAGCATATTACATACCAAATCTAACATTCATTCATATCTCAAAATAACAAAGTGTAAATAGATCTATCTAAACACATCAAAGCACTTAGCAAAGGAAGAGACAAACACATCAGGTCAAGTCATAGAGCACAACAAACAGATTTACCGTGGTTCACCCCCACCTTGGGGCTACATCCACAAAGTCTTCTTCTTTATTAGCTTCAGTTAATCAGGTTACAACACAGATCCATCCAAATCCCTCTTTGCATAGGAAAGAATATCTGCGCAGCTCACTAGATCCTTCTTCCTTGTGCTAAAATCATAGAGCCTTGTACAATATCTTTCCCTTAGTCTCTTACAGTATGCACAAAGAATTTACAATCATTACCAGCACTTAACACAACTCACAACTCTTCGATCACATAGATCGCA
>JZKD02S0247041.1:563110-585544 GCA_000966675.3 Picea glauca
ACTTACTTTGCTTATACATATATTTATACATACAACAATGAGCCTAAGCATGGGTAAACCCACGAGCCAACATCCCTTTCCCATTACATTATCCCTAAAAACCCAAAAAGGGGTCTAGCTTCCACGATTTCCACTTCGCGTTGCGCTCCATCTTTGAAAAGTTGTCGAAGTCCCAAAAACGGTCAAATATGATCAAGTGTTCCTCAAAACTTGGTCAGGGCCAACAATTTTCTTTTCAGCCTGCTTTCGGGAATTATCCTCCATGCAAGTTCTCTTCCTGAAACGATCCCTAACCGTTGATCTGTAGTGCCCGCGATATGTGATCCATCGGGTCCCATCAACTCCGCATTGCCGCTAGCTTTAGCCTCCTCCTACTATATTTGGCCTTGTCCTCCAGTTTATCATGATTCCACATTATTTTAGTGCCTCACTAAGTCCCGGGAACTGGATTTCTCACATAAATTGTTATAGTGATAACATATTGAAATTATTCTACTAAATGGAGGTTTAAGGAAACCCAAAAACCATTTTCTAGCATAAATTGCAAGTCTTCTTCTAAGTGGTGGTTTAAGGAAAACCATTGTTGGCATAGGGGCAGACCCAGGGTTCAGCTCCAAGAGCGCACCAACAAGACCTAACTACTGGCCTTTTCAGCTACACCTGTGAAGCAGATGCAGTCTCACCTAAAGTAGCTATGGGGGGGTTGCAGGACAGAGATGTCTACAACCAAGGGAACTATCAAGTGGATCCAACACTAGAACAATACAACATGCATATATCACTTATCAACTTAGATCTATTCCACACATCTATTATATCTACCACAGTAATGCAATAAAAATATAACAAGGAAAAATAACATAGCATCAATCACACACACAAGACAAGATATACATGGTTCACCCTCTCTCTAGGGCTACGTCCACAGAACTATGCTTTATATTGTGTTGAAACAGGTTTAAAGTTTTTATCTCTAACCTAAAACTTCATTTTTTCCTAATATGGGGTGTTACTGGATAAATCGGTAGGTGCAGACACTAACAGATCTCCCTAGATCCATTTGGATCTAGAACAAAATAGGACAAGACACGACTCTTTCTCTAAGTTGTAGTCATTGAATCTACTACCAAGAAGGAATGAGTGACATACCTTTATATCACTTCCTTAGGTCTCTGTTGTCCCTGCTTCGCTTTGGTTCTCTTGTGAAATCAAGTCCAAGACAACACAAACCAACCAAAGTGAAGATGGCAAAGTATATTCAATGTCAACCTATGCATATGATCAAGGAGTTATGCAATAAAATAAGAGTGATTTTATGGGAAAGGGACATGCCACTGTATTATATTAAATGAAAGTAGAAAATACAATCGGATCGCTTTGATGTCGCAAGCTTCCTTTCAGTGACCCTTGGTTCCAACACACGCACTTGCTCTACATTTGCATGAAGAAGATCCAATACAACTTGATAGACCAAATAGAGTCTTCAAGCTTCTATCCAAGCAAAGTTCTTCACACAATTATTTCACCAATTCTTCATTCAATATTGCTTAACCTTTTCCATGAGAAACCTTTCAATATATAGGAGAAGGAGAGATGGTTAAATGGATGAGGATGATCCCACTAAATCTGAGAAGTCAGTAGGATGCCAACAATGTGAATGCCAACTCATTTTCTAGAAGATTCCCTTCTAGAACCTTCGTGGCCTCTTCTCTTTTCCAAGATTTGAAATAGGTTTGCACCCTATCTATAGAGAAGACTTCGAACAGTTCGTATCCTAAGTATGGGTTGCCTATGAGAATGAAGAATTTCTGCACCCTATAACATAGGCAGCCTGCGAACTCATCTTAAATATATGCTTTTTGGAAGAAGATAGAAGTCACTTTTCTCAGGCAAAAAGTCCTTGTGGGAGCCTGAATACATCACTGTAGAGACATCCCTAGAGTGACCAAAATAATGTGTAACATAATGCCTCCCAAAGTATCAAGATAGAACTTGTGACAACTGAAATTCTTTGTAAAATGTGTGTGTGTCAGAAACAAGGAGCGCACCTAATCGAAAACCTGTAAAAAACCAAGCATCTGTAGAATATAATACCAGTTCTAAGGTAGGCATTCCCATGCTCAGATCACAAATGAATGGAATCATAAATGTAGGTCATGACCACCAATCATACACCGTGGATCCATGTCGTCAAAATACTACATAGCCATCAGGAATACACTCTGGATCTATGTGAGAAGACTTGAATTAAGACATAGCCATGTGACATACAAAGTGGATCTATGTACCGATACAAATCATACATACTCCATCGCAACCTATATAAAAAAGATGAGACCCAGGGTCTTCAATCCCGTCACCTGAAAGTACGAATCTAGCCATGTGATTACATGTGCTGAAGTTGAACATGGTAGAAACCACTTTATTACCGGTCATTGATGAAAACCATTAACAAGTACGAGGGAAATCACCATTGATGTCAATGACTCCCAAGGTATCGAAGTATAATCCGAATGAATGCGAATGAATGAGCTGAAGTTGAGAACTCGACAGAATCTCTCGATCAGGGATCAATGATGTGAATCCCCTGTCGAAAGTGAAGAGACCTGCCATTAAGGCATGCAGGTTCCAAGGTACTAAATGATTTCTAAGTCTCATTCCCGAATAATGAGTTGGAGTTGATGGAAAACGACTCGTCATAAGAGGGCCTTGATGTATCCCCCATCAATGACACGAAATAAGTAAGAGATTTTGAGGGTGAAACAAAGTATGAATATGGGTTGAAATGGACACAGGGAAGGCCAACATAGTAAGAATGGAAAATTGCAAATGGCCGACTCAATAAATGGCTCGTTTGAACTTCTCTTGAACATATGAATGACACGACCAAGGAATTGGTAGCACTGACTCAAAGACGACCCAATATATGACCTTGTAGCAAGTCGGATGAGAGACAAATGGATTTCCCAACCCATATTCAAATGACGAATAGGGGGTGTCATGTTCAATAGTGACGCTTACTGCCATTAATACGAATACAAAAACATAGCCCTTTCCCAAAATTTCCCCCACCATTTCTGGCAAGTACCTCTTTATTTTTACACAAGCTTGAGGAGGATAACATATGCTTGTTGATGTAAGCTCATCCTTCGGACAAGTCCCTCGGAGTATATTCAACAAACCCTAGGAAGGAGTGGTTCAGTCCCATTACAGGTCTTTCGATGTTTATTTAATGAGTCCAAGGATAGAAAACTCGGGGTTTTTTCATGTTTTGAGAGTCTGAAAAGCACTTAAAGAGAACTCTCTTAGTTCCTTTTTCGTAAAAGAGTTCGACGAGACCAAAAAATCAATAAACTATCGCCCGTCGAACGTTTTCTTCAAATACTTTAACGAGCGTGAAAAGAACAAGATCACTTGACAATCTTTTCATTTTTATGGATCGTGAAAAGAGCTTAAAGGATACTCCCTTACGTTCGTCGTTTTTGTGTTACCATGACGAGTATGAAAAGATGAGAAAAAGTATACTCGGTTACGTTCTCATATATTTTCAAGCGTGAGAACGAACGAAGACTGAGCTCGAGGTTTTTCCTACAAAACCCTAAAAAAGTAGTCGTACATGCGACAAAAAAGAAAAAACACCCATACCCCATCGTTAGGACTTCGAAGTTGCTATATCTGCGAAAAACCATTATCACAAGGCTATTAGGGTATTAGGTTTTATAAGCAAAGCAACAAAAATAATATAAAAGATCAATAAGAAATAGTAAAAAGTGAATAAATATGGGTGAAAAGGACTTTTTACCATTTCATTTGTTACTTTGCCAAAAAATTGTCCAACATACCTCATTTTCCCCCAAATTTCTTTGATCGACTGTGGGAGGCACAAGCGATCATTCGGTGAATGGTTTCAACCAATGAGGTAATCTCCTGATTCTCCAACTTTTCCATGGTTTGTTTTTTGTTTTTATTGGCAATTTTTAGAGTTTTGAGTCCATTTTAGGGTCAAAACATGCGCTCAATCATTCTTGCAAGTGGGTCATGCAGGACCTACGATAATATAAGATTCTCGTAGGTGGGCATCATGGCACCTACGAGAATATCACACTGTGAAAAAGGTTCACTTGCGAGGGCCAAAAACAAATTTTAATGTGTGGTTTTGCTCAATAAAAATTATGCAAGAGTTTAAAACAAGTTGTTGATTTCCCTCTCATGGCTCTATTGTAGGTGTTGACCATCATGATGTTGGAATGGAGAGAAAGAGAACATGAGGAGGATGATTCCATTGACGAAAATGACCTGGGTACAGTCGTTTCCCTCCGGGAATGTGGGCTCTTGAAATTTTTTAGTATCCCGGGCATGAGAGCCCAACTCAGGTTGTTAGAATACATGGTCCACATGTGGGATGTGGATCAATAGTTATTTCATGTGGGAGTCCATACGCTGACACTAGATATCAAGGATATCTATTTTATGATGGGGTTGTCACGACGTGGATACCATGCTACTTTGACCAGAGGTAGAGGCGACAGACTTCCTATGAGCAAGTATGTTCACCAATATTGTGTTCCTGAGGCAGAGAGAAGCAAGGGTAAGGTTTCCATTTGGGGGGTCCAAGATTTGACCCTATGAAATATTTTGTTTACCATTGCACGCATGGCTGGGAGCACAGCTCCGCACATGGATCTCCAGAGCTATTTCCAATACGCCATAGAGTGCACAGAGCCTCGGGTTTTCAACTGATCGGACACAGTTCTCCGCAGTATGAAGAGACAACTGACAAAGTGCAGAAGGGGTGACTTGAAGCAGTTTGGGTACGGGTCACTTTTGGTGTCATTCTTCCTGGAGAGGGTCCCACTACTGTGACTACAGGTTGACTGGGGTTTACCGGCCTCACAGGATCCGAGGATGCTGAGGTGGTGTAACCTCATGGATCGACACGTAGCAGGGCCTATAATCAAGTATAATGATTCATTTTTTGACTGGTTGAGGCCCCAGATGTTGATGATCGAAGAATACGCATATGTCGGTTTGTTTTCCGAGGGGATTCGGATTTGGTCCTGCATGAGGATGCTCAGTGGGGTGACTTAGGTGAGAAGTACACATTTTGTTATTTTTAAATGTTTTTGCAAATTTTATTATATGAAATGTTTTTATGTTTATCCAAGGACTAATCAAAAAATTTATTTTTGATGATACAAATGTGGGGCCGTATCGACCTTCAGGAACATCTCCCATTCAAAGGTGAGGAGAAGCAGCTCTAGTGGCGAGATGGGATGCCGAAGACTATAAGGCAGTGGAACATAACTTAGAGGGGTTGACCACGGATGTCCTGGACATTGCTATTGGGTAGATCCCGAGACGTTACCAGCTCCATACTATGGGCGTGTCCAAGTCTCTCAGTCGACTGCTCCGTAGGGTAGCCCGAGCAATTGTGTGTTATCGTGAGCATCATCCATGATGCTATTTTGTAGAAGCTATAGGCTTCATATTTTGATATTTTGATCTTTGGACATAAACTTTTTGTAAAAACTTTTGATCGTTATATACATATATACGACTTCTACCGTCTTATTTTGTGTTGTGTTATACATGTGATGTGTGATTGGTTTATAAATGTCACAAATGTTTGCCTAACACATAGTTAGCTAAGGCATCAGTCAATAGACATCTAGGAATGTGTTGATATTCGATATAATCAAAATAACGTTCCAAGAGGCGAATTCGTAAATATACCCGTAATAAAGTAGGAATTCGTATAGCATAGACATTACTTAACAGTAGTACTACTAGCTGTGAATCAAGTCATATAACTAGGTGGCAGATATCAAGTGAAATAGCATCAATCAACAATTCGATGACGACGCTATATTCTGTAATATTATTGGTCACACGATCGAGGCACACACCTCGTAGACTGATAAGTTCATTTGTAGGGGCGTAAATTTCCCATGCAGCAGAAGCAAGGTTATGAGTACTACGACTAGCGCCATCGGCAAAGCCAATGTGGGGTAGTGAAGACTCCAACATCTGGAAACCAAGCACAATGCAAGATAAGCGGTCGAGGGCAGAGACCAAATAACAAAAAAGCATACTAAAGTAATACACAAAAAGTATGATACAATAAAATACAAGCACTCATGCACGGGTGATCTTAAGCATAGTACTTCTTTAAGTACAAACTATTTTTGGGTTCACTCAAAGGGATATCGTTGTAGTCCATCAACTCGTAAGCTCCTTTCTCCAAAACTCATCTGACGATATAAGGACCTCGCCACATAGCTTCAAATTTTCCGTCTCCTAGCATATCCCGATCTTGTTCGTAAAGGAGAACCAAATCACCTTCAGAGAAAATGTGTGGCTTGACATGTTTGTTGAATTGGGCTTTGACGTGTTTCTTCTGGGCTTCTATGACTAGGGTGGCATCGTGACAGGTTTCGTCTAATTGCATGAGATACAACAGGCGTTCTTCTTCGGCAGAAGTGTTTGGGAGAAGTTTGACAACTAGTTTTAGGGAGGGTATCTCACATTCAATTGGAAAGATGGCTTCTAGACCATAGACTAATTGGAATGGTGTGAACCCGGTAGCAGACTTAACGGATGTTCGGTAAGCCCATAATGTTGAAAACAACATTGTGTGCCAACTTGTTTTGTGAATCCCTATCATTCGTCGAAGCATGGTAATGAGGACTTTGTTTATTGCTTCAACTTGGTCGTTGGCTTGTGGGTAATAGGGTGTTGAGTTTTCATGGCGAAGACCCAACTTTTTAGTGAGTTCAGACATCATGAAGTTTCTAAAGTGGCTACCATGATCAGTAACGATAGCTTGAGGAACACCAAACCGAGCAATGATGTGATTGAATATAAATAATGTTGCAGTCCTTCCGGTATTTTCGAATGTTGGCATAGTCTCGACCCATTTCGTAAAATAATCTACGGCTACAATAATGTATCCATGCCCCCCGACTGAGTGAGGGTGACATGTCATGAAATCGATACCCCATTTCGCAAAAGGACCAACGGAGACCATAGGGTGTAGAGGAGCAGGGTGTGATCGTATTTTATTGTTGTAGGTTTGGCAATCGTGGCATTTTTTGAAAGAAATTATACAATCGTTGAATAAAGAAGGCCAAAAATACCCCACTCGTAATATATTATGGGCAGTAGCATACCCAGACATGTGACCACCACAGGCTCTAGAATGGCAGTCATTCAGGGCTTTCTCGGCTTCTTCAAATGTGAGGTAGCGTCGAAAAACAGAGTCAAACCCACGACGATAAAGAGTATCATCGAGGATAATATACTGACGGGCTTGGTAGCATATTCGATGATGGCCGGTGCTAAACAAATTGGGCCAGAAAGTATGGGTCTGGAGATATATGATGATATCTCCGTACCAAAGGTCAGCGAAACTGATCATGAAAAGGGATTCATCGGGTAATGAATCTTCTACTACATTTTCTGTCTCAGAGAAGGGAAGGTCGCATATCAACTCGGAAAACACCAAGGATTTCTTGGAATTAGCGCATTCTAATTCTAAGTCAAACTCTTGGAGTATTACGATCCATTTAGAGTATTTTCCCCCTAGCAATTGGCGTGTAAGAATGTGTTGCATAGGGTTGCAGTTAGAAATTATCATAGTCTTGCGAAAAAGTATATAGTGTCGGAAACGTTGAACAACTTGGATGGCTGCCAAGGCCAGTTTTTCAACATGTAAATACTTGGTTTTGGTAGTCGTGAGGCTCCGACTCAAGTAATAGATGACATGTTCGTCATGAGAATCATCCTCCTGGATGAGAACCATAGCGATGGTATAATCCGAGGCTACGAGGTAAAGGAAATAATTATGACTGTAATCAGGTGGGAAGAGTAGTGGGGTACATGTCAAAGACAATTTCAAAGCTTCGAAATCTTTGTCGGCAGTGGTATCTCATACTAACTCATAACCTTTCTTGAGCATTTGCGTAAATCCAAGAGTTAGTTCAGCATAGTTCAGGATGAAACGATGGAGAAAGTTTGCCTTCCCTTGCAAACTTTGTAATTGGTGAAGTGAGGAAGGAGGAGGGATATTGAGAATCACCTCGACCTTCAAAGGATCTACCCTGATCCCTTGATGTGAAACAATAAAGCCCAGAAGTCGGCCAGATTCTACACAAAAAACACATTTGTGGGGATTCAAGCGTATATGGTAAAACTGACATCGAAGAAAAATGGCACGGAGGTTTATTGGATGATCTATATGGCGCATGGAATGAGCAGGTAATTCATTGAGATATGGCTACACAGTGTTCTTTATATCATGAAAGGCGTAAGACATAGCACGATGAAAAGTTACACCGGCATTCTTTAAACCGAATGGAAGTTTTTGGTAGGTGAAAGTGCCCCAAGGACAAATAAAAAAGGTCCTGTGTTGGTCCGCAGGTACGATATTGATTTGATTATATCCGGAGAAACCATCTATCAGAGAGAAGATTTCACTTCTGGCACATTCTTTGATGATCTGGTCAATGAAGGGGGTAGTAAAGTTGTCTTTAGGAAAAGATTTGTTAATGTCTCTATAATCAATGCACACACAGATTGTGCCTTGTTTCTTGTTAATCGGAACAAGATCGGAAACCCAGTTAGTTAGAGCCACAGGGTAAATAAAGCCAACTTTGAGAAGTTTCTCAACTTCAAGCTTGATAGTGGTTGCTTTACATGGGTGGACCGGGCGAAGTCGTTTTCGGATGGGTTTAGCGCCCGGGTATGTATTAATCTCATGTACCACAATGTCTGGGTCACTCCCTGACATTTCTTCATAGCTCCATGCGAAGACGACACAAAATTCTTGGAAAAGAGACTTGTAGGTGACAACTTCGTCAAGGGAACACGAAGCTCCGATATGCACATTTTTGACAACTCCAGGGTTTATGGATACGTCGAGGGGGATGGTGGGTTAGATATTACTTAAGTTCCCTTCATAGAACATATCGTGTGTAGACTCAGGAATGGTAGAAATGATGACCATGGTAGACGAGGTCGAGATTCGTTGGTAACCCTCGATGGTGTGTTGTTCCAGGAAGAGGATGGAATGATGATGTCCATCGTCCCAAAGGGTGTCTTCCATGAACATAACCGACATAATCATCTCATCCATGGGAAAAATGACGCGGAATGGATCCGGAGATAAATCACCAAGAGAGGGGGTAGAAGGGGTTGCCGATTGAATGGATTGATAAGCGGATTCAACCAGACTCAAAGGCATTTCATCACCATAACAAAGATGATCGTCGGGGTTGGGTACCATCCATGGGTCGTAATATGCAGGCGTTCCATGAATAGAGGTGGAGATCATGTTGATTGAGGCGAAAAATGGATGTGGAACATCGGGTGGTGGAATGGGGAAACTACCCATCAAAGAGGAATCTTTAAGAAGACTGACACCGACGTTCCCATATCCAGGGGGTGGTTTTGCAATGAAAGGTACATTGTCGGTACGTGCATAAGAGTGAAAGAAGGCCAATTGGTCTATGGTAACTACTTTTCCTTGATGTGGGAAACACACGACATGGAAAAGA
The DNA here is from genome assembly GCA_000966675.3 of Picea glauca. NCBI lineage: Eukaryota > Viridiplantae > Streptophyta > Pinopsida > Pinales > Pinaceae > Picea > Picea glauca. Next base: position 572,665 of record JZKD02S0247041.1, read on the forward strand.
GTGGACACAACTACACGTATGGAATCGATCCAGCTACGACCAAGTAGAAGGTTGTAATCGAGAGGAGCGTCAAAGACCTCCACTTCAACGTTGACCGTTTTGCCTTCTAACATAATAGGCAATGAAGGGAGAACACCGTAAGGCTTAAAACTAGATCCATTGAAGGATTTGAGCGTGTTGTGTGATTCAGTTAAAGGAGGAGATCTGATGGCTTTCCAGCAGGTAATAAACATGACACACGTCGAGGCACCCTCATCAATAACTATTCTACAAATGTTCTTGTTGGAGACAATAACTTGTATTTGGAATGTGAGTTGAGGGGGTAACCTTGGAATGTGATCTTCCAAGTCAAAAATTATTAAATTTGTATCGATAGGGCCGATTCCACCAATATCTTTCAACAGTGCCTTCCATTGTATAGGACAACTCTGAAGGACTTCGAGGGCTGACATCGCAGATGGTGTTTGGGCTAGATCTTCGACAATACTGTAGTTTTGGGAAGCACGTGCATGAGGATTGAAATCCGGTTTTCAAACAACACCCTTTGGGGGAGGGCGAAGAATTGTTTCTAGGCTCGGTCGTTCGAGATGAAGAGGACCATTGGTAGGTGGGTTCGTGGGAGATGGTTGGACCAATGAAGGAGGTATTACATCAACCTTCTCTTTGGAGGAAGAATAATATTTGGCTCAAGTGGTAAGTGTGATGTCATTCTTCTTTGAATCAGCTATACACATTAAGACATAGGATGTATTGGAGGAGGAAGGTTGGTCATGAATGACAAATTGGGCATGTTGTTGAGAAGGGAAGGGTTTTGACAACACGGCCGGAGTGAGGGGTTTCGGGGTCCCTTGAAGGAACTTAGTAACCTCGAATCGTCATGGACAATCCTTAGTGTAGTGATCATCACCACAGATATGAAAAGGGTATCGGGGTTTGCGCTTATCCTTATCGTCAACAGGTGGTGTTTTGGTTTTCTCATATTTCGGATTATTTTTATCCTCCTTGTTCTTACCCTTTCCTTTTTTGGATTTATTTTTGTCGGTGGGGGTAGATTAAATAGTGTTCACCTCAGAAGTCTTGCCAGTGGGAGGGGTAGGAGATGGAGCATTTTGAACATTAGAAGAAATGGATTTGGGGTTGTTGCTAGAGGTTTGGACAGAATGAGGTTGGGCATGGAAAGTGCCAATCACATCGTCGGCTGCATGAGAAGCAGCAGGAGTAGTTGAAGTAGCAGAAGTAGAAGGACAAGGTGTGTCATGGAGTAAGTTGTAAAGAGTACCCGTTTGTGAGTAAATGAGGTTGAGGTATTGAGCACGACTGATTACCTGTTCTTCTGTGACAACTCCACCCATGGTGATGTCACGAGCGATATTGTTCATGAATGATTTCGTGAACCACTCTACCAATAACTGATAGGGAAGTTCGAGTTTGATGAGACATCGTCTCCGTTGCCACTCATGAATGTGATCAGAGATATGAGTGGCTTTGGTTTGTTTGAAAGAACTCAAAATTTTGGTTCACGTTTCGTAACGGATCGATAACTGGTAGTGGGTGAGGAAAGCCATAGTGAGGGTGTTGAAGTCAGTGAAGAAACCTCGTGGTAATTCTATATACCACTTGGTGGCAGAACTTGTGAGGGTTCGCTGAAAAAGGCGTAAATGAATAGAGTCATCCATCAAAGGGTTGGATGAGCACCAAAGGTGAAAATTCATTACATGATTGTTCGGGTCCTCTCCTGGTTTACCATCAAATTTAGGGATGTCGGATGGTAGTTTGGTCGGTATGGCGAGCCATTGAGGAGAGTGATAGATCAGATCATTTAAAATTCTCGATAGATCAAGGAGGTTCAGGGTGGCTAAGAAGGGTAACTATCTATTCACATGTGGGTACTAGTGAATTTGGGGAGGGAGTCTCGTCGGTAGACCAGTGGGACCATAAGCAGTTTGCATATAACGTGAAGATCCGGGTAGATTCTATTGTTGGTGTGGAGGCAAGTAATTCATAGGGTTGTATTAGTTGGGGTTGTTCCCTTGAAAAGGGGCATGGGGTTGAGTGTTTGAGCCCCAAATAGGATTGGACGTACCTGGATATGGTTGGCCTGTACTAGGGGGTATGAAGGAGCTAGCTTGAGGCTGTAGCCCCCCAGTCGAGTGAGGATTATGTTGAATAAGATAATTCCAATATTGGGCCAAGGATGGAGGTATGTTTTGTCTATAGGGTGGGGGAGGTGGGGGTTTCCCTCCAATCGAGGGTTGCATCCCAATTGGGATTTGTCCTGCAAAAGGGGATTGGGTTTGGCCTCCTTGGTGAAATTGTCCACTGATAGGAATCTGGTAATTAGGTGTGAAAGAAGGGATTGTGCCACTAGGATCAATGTCTCTAATAGAGGTTGGAAGAGGTCCTCTAAAAGGGGGTCGAGGAAGTGTCGGAACGAAACCAAGAATGAGATGGTGCCCAGAAGGAGTGGAAATGCCAGGAATCCTAGATGAGATTTGTGTAGGAGCGGGAATAGAAGAATTCAATGCATGATATCCGGGAAGATGTGTTGGGGGGAATCTAGGTGAAAGCGACGTGCCAATGGGATCTTGGCTAGCCGATGTAGTCCCGATGTGAGGACTTATAGTATTTGGGACCATTGTGTAATGGACCATTTGTAGGGGGATATTCAAGATGTGGTCAGCTGGCGGAGCGTCTGTACCAAGAAAATAATAGGCAGTAGTAAAAGGTATTGCGTCTGGATTAGATGTTTCGGGTAGCTCAGGTGTGACAGTGATATCAATGCCTACTCTTGAGCCAAAGAGATCCCATCTAAAAATGCCAGTAGTCCAAAAAGGATCTTGACCCTCAGGTCTTGTGAAAGGTCCGGTTGGTAATCTAGAAGACTGAACAACTATTTCTCCGGAATAATTCACTCGAACAATACGTCTCTCGGAGTTGGGAGGAAGTCGGAAGTCCTCTCAAGAATTGGTAATTCAGAATTGTTCTAAAGCGTTAGTTCTTTCCACTTGTGGAGTGACGACGTCTTGGACTTCACTCTGTTGAGGAGAGCCCTTCAGTGAGTTGGTAGGAAAGGGATGAGAACCTTCCAGATCTTCTGGGGGTAGGCCTTTCATTCTACGTGAATGGCGTGGAGGGTCAATTGTGATCGAGTCAAAATCTTACGAAAGAAATTCTATGACCAACTTGAGTAAACAAACAACACGTGCTAGTAAAATCTAGGAAGCAAAACCAAGCAAACAAGACCTTCCAATTTTGAAGTCACTAGTTGGTGATGAAATCCAATGTCATGACAATGAGACAAGAAGGGGTTGGGCAAGGGTGGAAAATTTACGTTGACGACCTGCTTAACGGACTTACACCCTGGTGCAAGCTCCCACACACAATCGTGGGTATACCCTCCAAGGAGCCCGAGTGAGTCTGGCCAACGTTGATTCCAGGTACCATGAAGACTTACCCCTTCATAGTCACCATGTGTAATACCTTAAGAATATAGGCTACTAAGGTTACCACAAACAACAACGATGCCTGGGGAAACAGTCGACAGTCTAATCCACATGCAAGGGCAGGGTATCTAGCCTGAAATCAACTTGAGAGGATTCCACTGATCATTGTGGGTATACCTTCAAGTGACCCCTATAATACGTGCAATCTCTACAATGAGATCAACAAATCAAGGTGAGTAACTCTGTCAATCTCAATGCGACCTCAGGTTTGACCCTCGTGTGAGAAGGGCTTCCCAGGACAAAATGCTGCAAATGGAATTTGGCACTCCTTGTCACAAGATACTATTGTGTGTTTTGTGCTTTGGAGAGTGTGTCTCACTACATATTCCAAATCTCTAGCCTAGCTAATGTTGGTGTAAAAGAGCCCTAGAAAAATTTACTAGTTGAATTTTAAAGTTGCGCAATATTATTAAAGGTTGTTGTTATGCAAAAAGGAGACGGAAATGAAACCGATGTTGTGTGAGACTCTGACCCAACAATAAGTAAATAAGGATGAATGATACAAATTTTTGTTCGATGAATCTTATTTATAGGAGGGACAGAGGAGTTTTTTGTAACAATGTGAACTATGATGTATGATCTTCTCTGAAATGTAATATCAAACAATCATGAACAATGCAAATTCCCTATTCGTTGTCTTTCAATACTTGAATGCCAATATTTTTCGAATAAAAGGTCGCTACAAAAAAGACAAAAGTCTTTAATTTTTTATTAGAAACCAAGCAACAGGGATGGAACTAAGAAAAAGTAAGCCACCAACGAAAAATAAATACTCAACAAACACCCAAATAGATCTTTCAATGAAGATAAAAAAAAACAAAATGACAAGACCGGTCTTTTCAAATGCACATGGGTAACAATTTTCCATGTAATAGGCCATTGAAAAGGACAATTAATCTCAACTTTTAATCCAATCAAAGGCTCCTAACCAAACAATCATTCAGATTTCAGAATCAGAGATTATACCCTTGTTAAGAAAAGGTCAAGTGGTTAAAATTGAGAAAAAATGATCAAGAAAAGATTTTGATTTCCGAAAAATAATCATTCGTGAGATTTGAAGTCAAGAAACATTCAATCATTGGCCAAAGAAATTCTTCCCAAAGACACAAACAAATCTGGGCATCTGAAGACACAAAAGACTTAATCCAAAATTTTTACAAGTGAGTTTGCAGTCTGGCAATGGGGTATAGTCCTAGAATTAAATATTCTCACAGGCTAGACACAAGCATGTTGTGAGAAGTTTGCATTGATCTAAACACTAGGGTGTGAACTTCAATGATTCTCATAGGCTACAGAAAGGTGCAGTGCGAGAAGGTTTGTAATCAAGCAAAATTTGGAAAAAGGACAGAACTTTTGAGGGAACTTCTGGATCCAGGGAGTCTGTAAGGATCTCCTCAAGACTCAGAGATTGATTGGGAATGAAAAAGGGTAGGTCAAGAGAAAATGGTCAAGTAAAAACCACCAAAATGGGTTGTATCCCCAGTGGAGTCGCCAATTTTATTACTGGATAAATCGGTAGGTGCAGACACTAACAGATCTCCCTAGATCCACCTGGATCTAGAACAAAATAGGATAGGACACGAATCTTTCTCTAAGTTGCATTCATTGAATCTACTACCCAAAAGGAATGAGTGACATACCTTTATATCGCTTCCTTAGGTATCTATTGTCCCTGCCTCACTCCGGTGCTCTTGTGAAATCAGGTCCAAGACAACACAAACCAACCAAAGTGAAGATGGCAAAGTATATTCAATGTCAACCTATGCATATGATCAAGGAGTTATGCAATAAAATAAGAGTGATTTTATGGGAAAGGGACATGCCAATGTATTATATTAAATGAAAGTAGAAGATACAACCGGATCACCTTGATGTCACAAGCTTCCTTTCAGTGACCCTTGGTTCCAACACACACACTTTCTCTACATTTGCATGGAGAAGATCCAATACAACTTGATAGACCAAATAGAATCTTCAAGCTTCTATCCAAGCAGATTTCTTCACACAATTCTTTCACCAATTCTTCATTCAATCTTGCTTAACCTTTTCCATGAGAAACCTTTCAATATATAGGAGAAGGAGAGATGGTTAAATGGATGAGGATGATCCCACTAAATCTAAGAAGTCAGTAGGATGCCAACCATGCAAATGCCAACTCATTTTCTAGAAGATTCCCTTCTAGAACCTTCGTGACCTCGTCTCTTTTCCAAGATTTGAAACATGTTTGCACCCTACCTATAGAGCAGACTACGAACAATTTTCATCCTAAGTATGGGTTGCCTGCTAGAATGAAGGATTTTCGCACCCTATAACATAGGCAGCCTACGAACTCATCTTAAAAATATGCTTTTTGGAATAAGACAACAGTCACTTTTCTCAGGAAAAAAGTCCTTGTGGGATCCTGAATACATCACTGTAGAGACATCCCCAGAGTGACCAAAATAATGTGTAACATGGGGCCCCCTTAACTTTTAACTTAAAAAAAATAAAAAATAAAAAATAAAATAAAATAAACTAAAATTTTTCTTTTTCGGGATTTGGCTTTTCATAAGGTATAACCCTCGCTATCAGTTCCAAAATCCCGGTACCGAAATCCCGACAGGCATTATTTTTAATAATAAAAGGAAAAAAACTAAAATGTTTTAAAGTCCCGACGCACATTCTATAAAGTATTTTTAATCGTGATTAATCAAACCTTAAAGGAGTTGATTAACAACCTTCTAACCTTTCAGGATTCGGTTTTACTCAGAGCAATGCATTTTCAATGCATATCGATTCACGAAACCCCGATCCCCGATTTCCCGAAAAAATGGAAGTTAGTTATTAATCTTGATTAATTAAATTACTAATACCAAGGTTAAGTCCTAAACTAATCTCATCGTGGTTTCGGGATTCGGGGTTTAATACCTTGTGGAAGCAAGATCCCCGAAACGCGAAGTCTCGACTCATAACCAATGTTTAAGTTGAACTAACTTTGTTTTAAAATCACAATTAATGGTAATTAAACTTCTTTAGGTATTTTCATATTTTGGATTCCGTTAAACGAGATCTTTCAATTTTTAAATTTAGAATCGTCGAAATACGACCATATTAATAATAGATAACTGATGATTTTTGTGACACAAATGCATATCTCAGAAATATTCTTTGCATTAAAGGTATTAATTTCTTGTCAGTTGTGTCAGTGATTTCACCATAAAATGAGTTAAAGGAAAATTAAAGGTCTGGGTTTTGAATTTTATTCTTGTTCTTTCTATCAGGAGTAAGTCGCATTCATCCAAGATTATACACCTCTCTTCTATGATAGGTTTTTGTTATAACATGAAAGTTATTGCACCGAAGAAGGCACCTAAGAAGAGTGAAGATACAACTGAGATTTGCAGCCCAGAGGGAGATGTCATATCTGACACTACGCCACATGCTATTGACTCGATCAAATCCTGGAGACAAATCTATAAAATTATGGACTACGAAATCAAAAATTCCCCTAATGATTCTGAGAATCACCTTCGAAACATAGCAGAATTAGAGTTTTACAAGATTGCAACACGCCCATGGCTGATGACGTACAACGACATGGTCAGTTGGGCTTTAGAAAAGATTGATATTCCGACGAGAAGAATTTTAAATGATCAAGCGGTCATTATCGACTCATTCAGACCGGAACATATCCAAGTAATGTACAAACTCTTGCCCAATCCTAAATACATTTACAATGCCGAATTTATAGTTGAATTTCAGAGAAATGAATGTACTGAGGAAGACCAAACCTACCCTGACTTAATCAAAGGCTGGTGGAGATGTCCATCAAAATTTAGGGCTGATACCAATGGAAATTATGCCACAACTTCTTTGAATGAGTACATGGTTTATGTGGCCATGATGTTGTGCAGACTCTTCAGAAAAAAGAATCTTTGTCATTTCCCCGCAGAATGGGTGCCCTTTTTAGAGGAAGCATCAGAAGGATATAGTTTTAACTGGAGCAAAATTTTATCCAATAACCTAAACAAAGAGGATTCAGATTACAAAGCTGCAATATCCAAAGGTCAACCAGTGGCCTTTTACATGTCGCCATACATCATGGATGCAATTTTTTTATGACTCCATTCCTCTTGATGAATTGGAGTTGGAACATAACCTGCCCCGAACCCATTCACGAGTATCACTCTAAGCTATGGGAAGAAAACACTAAAAATTCATTTTACAAAATCTGTCATTTCGTAGTAATACCAATGCATAAAATGTTTTATGGTTGTGACCCCCCTCTCATTTCTAAGACAGTCTCATAAAACCTCAAGGCAATAGTTGAATGGTTCATTGAAGAAATCTTCTCGTATATCAGGGTTTATGGGTGCTCAATCCCTCCTCATGCACTTCCAAAATTCCTCCCGGACAGACTGGTGTGTAGGGAAGTAGCTCACCAAATAGTGAAAGGCGATATCGGAATAGAGCTAAAGATGGCTCAAAAGAAGTCCTGGCCAATCTTTTTTGTATATATTGGGAAATTTTCATTACAAAACTTGGGTCATTCCAAGGTGGAAGCAGAATCACTTGAAGAGGTCAAATTGGTAAATATTGAGCACAAAAAGAACGAACCTTATCAACTAGTGATCAAACACATGATACAATGCGGTATGAAAGCCTATGAACATGAAAATTTTGCTTACGATGATATGTTCAAAGAGGTCAAAACCAACGAGGAGGTATTAAACAGAGTACGGGCATTATCACCCGACTTACAGACCAGTTTTATGACTTTCCAAAGAGCAAAGTTGTTTACCGAAGGTATTGCAAGGTGAATCCACAATTCCCCCTCCAGAGCATGAAGAGCCTCCCCCAGGCTTTGAATCATAGCTACGGGATAAAGAAAATACAAAGGAAAATATGAAGGATACTAAAATGCCTTCACAAAGAACAGAAGTTCCACAGACCGAGAACTCAGAGTCAGGGAAAGGAAAGGAGTTTGAAACCTCCCCAAAAATCCTTGGTGACATTCCCAAAAAAGTAGGAGGAATGACATCAACAGAGATGGGAAGCCCTATTACTTCTTTGACCCCTTTTTAGTTTACTTACGGAAACCCCCAGATGGAAGTTCTATGTGTTAGTGATCTTGATCCTATTTCTAGAGATGAGATTCCTTCATTCGATTATTTTTTCAGTAAAAAGAGGAAGGTTGTCTTGAAATAGGAAATGCATCAAAGAGGAGATGCAATGATAAAGAAACATAATATCATCGTAGATGGACAAAATCTTGAAGAAGAAGATTTCGCTACATAAGTAGCAGGCTCAATGGGAGCCTTGGCAACAACAAATTTATACTTTGTATTAACTTGAGAACTAGGTTACAACAAAAAGATCAAATGATAGCCCAACTACAAGTCCAATTAAATGAGAATGAAAAAAGGATTGAAGAAGTTATAAATAAAGGTCTAGACCAAGCCAGAGCCAGGGATAAGCAAGAGATTCAATCCCTGAAAACAAGCCTCAACGAGATGGAAGAGAGAGTGCATACAAGTCAAATGCAAGAATAAATCATAAATCAATTACAAAGAAAACTAAAGTCAATAGAAGGTCTAGTCATAGATCTGAAAGTTTTCCAGGCCCAGTCACTGGAAGTGCAAACAGAGCTAGAAGTTGAATAACAGAAGTTGATTTCCAAGATAGAGATCATCAATAATTACTTCCATGAAGCAAGCAATTCTTTTGATAACCTCATCCTAAAGGAAAAAGAAGCTAAAGCAGCAAGGGTTGCCCTTCAAAGGGAAATCATATGTTCAACGAACAAAGAGACATCCAAAACTACAAAATTATCAGCCACAGAGCAAATCAGAGGTGACATTATGCTCAAAGTATGGGAAGCCAACCTAATGGAAAACAAAAGAATACTCAAATAAATCAAAGACGACTGCGAAGAGGTTTTCAATCTCTTAGACAAAATGTCATTAAACATCGGAAGGGACAATTGCGGAGGGCTTCTAGGGCAGATAAATATTGCGAGACACCAATTAAAGTTTAAAGAATATCTAAGTGAGATCCAGAAGGAGATTTCACAGCTAAATGAAATGGATGTCACCTTGATCAATAGGCTGTTGATTCAGCCCAATTTAAAATTGCAGTCAATAAAGTTTGCAGATAAAAGAGTTGAAGACCATTTCCCAAAGATACAGAGAAAGGTATATCTATTCGAAGCAAAGGAGTTTCCAGAGCCTCCTAAAACGTTTGCACCTTTCCTCAACAAATGCATCGAATGTGTTAGAGCAAAAGAAGGAGAGTCTTCAACATAGCAATAAAGTACCATTTTGAAAAGTGTAGCTATAAAAATAAAAGAAAGATAAAGAAAATTATGTAAAATAGTTTTCAGCTTATTTACGATAAATAGTTAGTTCCTAGAAATTAGAGATTCCCCAACTGCCAAGGATTGGAAATTTTGTATAAATGTAAATTTTCAGAACTAAGAATGGGATTTTTTGGTGGCCATTGTATGAGAGAAACGTTTTGCAATGATTAATAAGAATGCAAAGCGGAGATTCCAGATCTTGTCAATCCTAAGCTATGTGTTCTCTTTGTTTTTTCTCATATCATTTTTTCTTATGTGTATCTTTGATGAAATTTTAACTATAATTTAGCATAATATTTACTATTGGTTCAAAGTCATTGGGTTATCTAATTATTTAATGTTTTCCCTCTGTACTTGTTTTCAGCAGTTCAAGACCTGTAGATTATTTAGGTTGCAATGTTTTGTGTTTCATTAGAGTCCTCTTGTCTTTTGTCTTTCCTCGTTGCAAAGTGAGATTCTTCCATGATCGATGCCTCATTTTTGTTAAACGGTTTTGTGTTTTTCACTCATCACTATCATGTCTTTAAAATCTAACTCAGGAACTGGAAACGACCTCTGATCTGTTGAATATTAATCTATGTTTGAAATATTTCTCTTATAATCAAAATCAAAAAGCAACACACTTTATTGAACAAAGTTTTAGACCTTCTTCCAACCATTATCCCTCATGACTATGCCCACCTTAAGACAACCTAATGTAGAACCCAACCTTTCTGATCAAACTAGCATTGCTTTGAACTTATTTAATACCATCCTACAAACAGCAAATACTCGGGTCGAGTTAGAACGTTCGTGGGCAGTTATCGAGAGAGATATCAACATCCAAGAACAATGGGAAGCTAGACAGAGACAGTTGATGAATCAACTCTGATTTACCCTTCACAAATTGATATTTTACCCCTTAAATCTCTCTATATTTTTGGATGCCTTGATGGTATACTTTAGAGCCTTAAAGTATAAACTCAGGAACAACATATTTTTGGCACCATTGCCGGGGAACGAAGGAACGAATCTTTTCCCTGGGAAGAACGACATTGACATTTTCTTTCTTTGATAGTGAACAAAGATCGAAAAACCTTCTAAGACTACTTTCATCTTTCACTTGGTGACTCCACGATAAGTAAACTGGATTTTAGCCGAAAGAACACCAGAAAGAACCTGGATGACAAGCATACCTCGCCAGTTTCTGATCTAGAAAATATTTTAAAATCACGAAGATCCCTTAGACAAATCGTTTTGCCCATACATACTATTTTTCAACCTAATTCTACACAGTTGAACATTAAGGGAATACTTGAGAGATCTGTCTTTCTCCCCCTTTCAATCGATATGTTCTCTTTTCCCGAAGTGCACACTCCTACTACCAAGTACTCTGATGAATGCCCTGTATATCTTGATTTAACCCCCGTTGATTCTCCGATATATTCGTCTTATGAGTCTGGAGAAACAAGTTATTTTCTTCTTGGACCTTCTTTCTCCAGTTTCTTGTGCCTTGATAATTAGTTCCCCACAACCTTTCTGTCACATTCAAGAACAACCCAAAATCTACCAAACTTCCGTGAGCTTCCTCCTCATACACTCTAAATTTCATCCTCAAATCCATCAATGGTTGCACACGGAGGCGCGGGAGCTAGAGGCGGTGCTGCAGGCGGTGCCGCAGGAGGAGTAGAAGGCATCCAAGTACCACTCCTTGGAATCTTTGCTAAGGTGGCTGCTAGATATGCCCCTCTTGTCCTCTCAGTTCCCCTACACAACCTTCCCAAAAATTACATGAAAAGTCTTCCCAAATTCACAGGGGAAGGAGATTTAACCGCACAAGAACACATCAATTTATTTAACCAATTTGTTGACATCCTCGGAATCGAGCATGAAGATGTCTACTCTAGACTCCTCGTTCATAATTTCGAAGGACAGGTGAGGACCTGGTTCCGATCCCTGGCAGCAAGATCTGTAAGGTCTTATGAAGAACTTGAAAACGATTTTATCAGACAATGGGGAGAAAGGAAAGACCACCTCTATTACCTAACTGAATTTCGGGCTCTTAGAAAGAAAAGCTCAGAATCAGTTCTTGAGTTCACTCAAAGGTTTAACAAGTTGTATAATAAAATCTTGATCGAGGTCAAACCTTCTCAACCCGCAGTGAAAGTAACTTTCATTGGAGCCTTTGACCTTGATTTCCCTCTATTATTAAGAGAAAGGAGATCAGTAGATCTCACCAAGATGCAAGATGATGCCCTAGAAATTGAATCGAACATGATGGCATTAGGAAAACTAAAAGCCAAAGTAGAAACCGGGAACAAAGAAAATAGAAAATTCAAATAATAAGGTGGATCCTTAGGATCGGGAAAATCCTCGAGAGATAAAATAGATGATATTGCTAGGATAATTAAAGAGTTGTCAAATAAGATCTCAAAAATGGAACTCGGTAAATCAAAAAAGGATCATTTTCATAGGAAGGATTTCAGAAGGAAACATGATCCTCAAGCCCCACAAAGATAGATTAAGAATGAGGATCAAAATATCCCAACCCCCTTCAAGAGTGAAAACTTCATTGGAGGGGAAGACCTAGAAGATTTTGAAAAGTTAGACGAGGATATAAACAATCTTGGTGACGATATTCTACAACCCTATTTATCGAGACAAGATTATAAAAAATCCTTAAATAAAGAAAATAGAGAGGAAGATGACGTAAACGATAGTACTTTTGAAGATTTGACCTATCAAGGTATTGCAAATGATATAATGGCCGAACTGCATGAGAAATACAATTTAAGACCTAGAAACAAGAGTCTTCCAACCGCCCCAACGAAAAGGATCCTACCGAGGGGAGAAACTGACGAAGTGGCTCCAAAGACTGCTGAGAAGAAGACTGCAAAAACCAACACTACTGACACACAACCTGTCAAGCCAAAGTCAGTAGGAACACTCTATTAAGAACCAAACATCAATATAGCATAGAAAAACCTCAGGAAAAGTACTCAACGCCTTGAAAAAGAGATAATTTCAGATAATAAGCCTCTTCGAGGGGGCAACCTCCTTT
>JZKD02S0247041.1:590027-651696 GCA_000966675.3 Picea glauca
ATTACTAATCTAAATTACAACTAATGGCCTAAAGCCGACATAAATAAAATAACATTACTAATCTAATATGCCCCAATTAAGTGGTAATGAGCCAATATTAGGTCTTAACACACTCGCCATGAAAACATAGGTCCTTGTGAGTGAAACCAAATTCACACCACAAAAGAAAGATGAAAAGAAAGGAATGGAGGCCCAAAACATAGAGAGCGACAAATCCATGGGAAATTTTAGTTTGGAGAATGAAATAAACAAAATCAAGATTCCTATACCTCTTATCGAATGGGAAAAAAACCCCATATACAAAAAAACAAATTGCCAAGATGATTAGTTTTTCAGAAAAAGAAAGCCAAGCCGATGTCATTAACTTAGAAGATGAAAAGCCGAACATAGTTTTCGGTCCACATTTTGAAGGCGCCAAAGACACTGTCGCTCCCTTCTATATCACGTTAACCTTGTTCGACCACCTACTCCATAACTACATGCTAGATTCTGGAGCATCCCACAATGTAATGCCTAAATCCATTATGGATAAATTGTTCCTCGAAATCACTAGGCATTATGGAGATTTATATTCATTCGATTCAAGAAAAGTTAAATTTATAGGCATGATTAAAGACTTGGTGGTAAATCTGGCACAAATACCTGCAAAAAGCATTCTAATGGACGTAGTGGTTGCTGATATCCCTCTGAAATATGGTGTGCTATTATCCAGGTCTTGGGGCACCAAGCTTGGAGGATCTCTCCAGCTTGACATGACATATGCTACTATTCCATTTTTTGGAGGACAGTTCATTCACCTATACAGAGAAACCAGGTTGGCATTCACAATAAGTGATCCAAACAACCCGAATAACTACCCTGTATATATTGTTGATCAAGATTTAGGTAATTGTATTTTATCCATTGATGATGATATTGATGTAGGTATAGATGAAAGTTGTACAGAAGAGAAAACAGAAAAAGAAAAAATTAAAAAGGATGTCTATAGCACTGGTGTGTGGAAGATATTTTTTTACGGCACCTCATCCTAATTTGGAGTTGGAGATGGGGCACTCCTTGTGGCTCCTGATAAACAATTTGTAATCCCCTTTTTCTATAGGCTACAATGGAATGTGGACCACACTAATAATGTATGTGAGTATGAAGCCCTAGTGTTAGGGTTAGAAGCCGCTAGAAGAATGAAAATAAAAAACCTCGAAGTCTTTGGTGATGTCGAGCTAATTGTAAAACAAGTAAACTGATAGTACTAAGCCAAACATCCTAGGTTGAGGTCTTACAGGAATTGCGTCTGGGATCTGATCAAAAATTTCTTCTCCTCTGTCAAGGTTCACTACATTCCACGAACCAAAAACCAACAGGATGATCCATTAGCCAAAGCAGCCTCAACATTCACACCCTCCACTGCTTTTAAATTGAAGTACCATATACAAATGAGACACAGACCTTCCATACCGAATAACATACAGCATTGGCAAGTTTTTGAGGATGATGAACATCTTTGCAAATTTTTAGAATCAATAGACGAGTTTTCTGAAACGCATGCCAACCAGGAAAACCAAAATGATCCTATTTGGATCATGCAGGAAGGGGAGGACCCCCAAGAATTCCACGATAAAATCACTAATCATTGAATGCTTGTTCTAAAAACTAACCAGATCCCCAAGGGCCTAATTCCCTTGGAAAGGTTATTTAATCAAGATGGCATTCCTTTAAGATCCACTTTACAACCTCAGCCGGAGGAAGTTGAGGACTGTGACATAGGTACCAAAGAAAATCCTCATTGGTGAAATTATCCAAATACCTGTCCCCAGAAACCAAAAGTAAATATGTTGAGTTTCTTAGAAAATATAAAGACGTTTTCACTTGGTCTTATGACGAACTGAGAACTTATGATACTTCTATAATCGAACATAAAATTCCTTTGAAACCTGGTGTCAAGCCTTTTAAGTAGAAACTCAGAAAGATAAACCCTATGCTGCTGCCAGTGATAGAAAAAGAAGTTAAAAAACTCTTGGACGCCAAAATCATCGTCCCACTAAGATATTCTGAGTGGGTAGCTAATTTAGTTACAGTAAGAAAGAAAAATGACGAAATCAGACTGTGTGTTGATTTTAGGAACCTGAACTGATCGTCACTCAAGGAAAATTAGCCATTACCTAAGATGGACCATGTTTTAGAGAAATTAGTTGGAGCTAATAGAATGTCAATGATTGATGGTTTTTCAGGTTACAATCAGATTGCAATACAGCAAGATGATAAGGAAAAAACGTCTTTCACTACCCCTTGGGGTACCTTCATGTACGATAAAATGCCTTTCAGATTTATGAATGCAAGGGAAACCTTCCAACGAGCCATGGACATTGACTTCATGGGCGAGAGAGATAAGTTTGTTGTTATATATCTCGATGATCTGACTGTTTTTTCAAAATCCAATGCAGAACATCTAGTGCACCTGAAGCGAACTTTCGAGAAATGTCGTAAATTTGGTTTGTCCCTTAATCCCAAAAAATCTCATTTCGCTATGCAAGAAGGTAATATTTTAGGTCATATAGTGTCTAAATATGGAATCAAAATCGATCCCAAAATAATTGAAGAAATAGATACTATAAACATCCCTAGAAATGTAAAAGAAATTCAGTCTTTTTTAGGAAAAATAAATTTCTTGAGAAGATTCATCCCTAACTTCGCTGAAATTGTGAAGCTGATCACAGATATGTTAAAAAAGAACAGTGAGACGAAGTGGACAAGTGAAGACAAAGAATATTTTCAAGGAATCAAGAAAGTTATTAGTGAAGCGCCAGTCTTGGCAAGTCCTGATTACACAACAAAGTTTCTGATTTTTTCCTTCGCTTCCGAACACACTATCGCAACTGTATTGTTACAAAAAAACAAGGAAGGCTTTGAACAACCTATTGCATTTTTCAGTAAAATTATGAGAGATGTTGAGTTGAAATATAATATACTAGAAAAACAAGCTTACGCAATGGTGAAGGCTCTCAAGGCTTTCATAACGTATGTATTACACTCGAAGATCATAGCCTATGTCCCTACAAGCTTTGTTAAAGATATACTGGTTTAGCCGGATAGTGATGGAAAAAGAGGCATATGGCTAGCTAAGATTCAGGAGTTTGATCTGGAATTCAAACCAACAAAACTCATTAAAGGCCAAGGTCTGGATAAATTGCTAGCTGAATCAAACTGGCAGGCACTCGGAATAAATCAGTTGCAAGAAGACGAGGGTTTTCTAGAGATTAATGAACTCGATCTCGCAACACCTACAGTTGAGATTCAAGACAAGTTTTCTACTTTAGTTTGGTACCGTGATATTGTTTCTTACCTATTGACTCTTTAATGTCCCAGTGAACTAATCCCATCTAAAGCCAGGACACTGAAGCTACATGCTATAAAATATTCTATTATAGATGGAAAATTATATTGGAAATATCCCTTGGGTTTCTTGCTGAGTTGTTTAGTCGAGACCGAAACCAAAAATATTATTAATGAGTTCCATGAGGGAGTGTGCGGAGGACACCACGCTTGGCGAGCTACAGCTTATAAAATCTTAAGAGTTGGATATTACTGGCTCAAACTATTCATAGATGTAAACACCAAAGTCCGAACTTGTACTCCCTGTCAGTTGTTTACAGGTAAATAGAAAGTCCCAGCTTTACCTCTTGTTCCAGTTAAAACCAAAGCTCCTTTTCAACAATGGGGCCTTGATTTCATTAGAGAAATTCATCCACATTCCAGTGCTCAGCAAAAGTGGATCCTAACTGTAACGGACTACTTTACTAAGTGGGTGGAAGCTATTCCCATGAGAAGTGCAACTGACTAAGTAGTAATCATTTTTTTGGAAGAAAATATTTTATCCAGATTCAGTTGTCCCCGAAAGATAGTCACCGATAATGCACAAGCGTTTAAATCAATGGCTATGATAAGCTTCTGCCAAAAATTTAACATCATATTAGGACACTCCACAACTTATTATTCATAGGGTAATGGTTTAGTTGAGTTATCTAATAAAAGTCTAACAACCATGATCAAAAAAATCTTGACTGAGAACAAGAAAGTGTGGCATATCCATTTGAAATACGCTCTATGGGCCAACAGGATAAGTAGCAAAAGGTCAATTGGGATTTCCCCTTTTCAGATGGTATATGGCACTGATGTTATTTTACCAATCAATATTTCTCTGCCAATAATGAAGCTTTGGCAAGATTCAAATGAAGAACCTAATGACATTACCAGGAGGGCAAACCCACTGGTCGAAGTTCAGCAAAATAGATTCGAAGTAAATGAAAAGTTGCAGAGATATCAGGATAAAATGAAGACTTTATTCGATCAAAAAGCTAAGGATAGAGATTTCCTCCCTGGAGACCTGGTACTAAAATGGGAAGCGAGAAGAGAAGACGTTGGCAAACAAGGCAAGTTCGATTTGATCTGGTCTAGCCCTTATAGAGTCTCGGCCTCAGAGGGAAAAAATTCTTTTTCATTAGAAAATCTCGATGGAGACATTCTGAGTGCCCCTGTAAATGGGTGATACCTTAAACACTACATGCGGTAATATGTGTCTGAACTCTCATTGTACATACCAGTTTGTTTTCATGTTTTATTTATAGTTACATTGCTTTTGGTAAGTTTTATTCTGTCAAAAACAAAAACAAAAAATAACTTTAAAAAATAGTCATTGACAATCCTAAGTTTCTGAGGTTCTCTTACCTTTTCCCTTCAATCACTATCGAGCTTACACTTCACCCAACTCTGATTATTTTCCCATTAGTCTCTGGAGGAAAGAAAGTTCTCATCTTAACTTCAGAAACGTTCAGACTAACTTTCAAAGCGAGGATAGGTAAAATTCTATGTTTTTCCTAAACTTTGGCTGAATCAGAAGTATGTCTGGGCTAATCCTAACCTTTTTAGTCATTCTAGCGGGAATAAACTGATCGTTTTCTCTCAATGAAAGTCCCTAAGAAATATTAATAAGTTTTCCCCGAGATTCTCCCTAAAGTCAAAGTGTTTGAGGGCCAAAAGGAAGATTAACCCAGAGCTATTTAAATAAGTTGATAGATCTTTGTTGTAAAAGTATATTTTCCTGAGTATGTTACATACTGATTGATTTCCCCCACTTCATAACAAAAGTATATATAGACAGATGGTGAAAGGAAATTCATTATTGATTTCCCCCATCTAATCTAAAGAGATGATGAAAGGAAATTCATTATATGATTGCCCTCATCTCGGCATTTAAATGCTAGAAAACAATGAAGTGGTGAAAGGAAATTCAATGTGGAAAATATGATAACTTCATCGGGGTACTGAACAGGCTCATTGGCAGTGAATCAATGTCTACATATCTGACAAGGTTGTTATACACGAATTGCAAGATGCTCTGGTAATTTTTCTTCTTTCAGCCAGATTACACTTTAAGATTATGGGATTCCAGATTACACTATAAGAGTACCTTGATGCGAATACGATAAAATAAAAACTGGTAGAACGACTAATATTGTTTCGATTATATTGTACAAGTCCAAGGTTGGTTTTAGAAAGAGGAATCTATGTGAGCCTATCTCGACATTGTCGAATGTTTTAATCTTGAAAAGTTTTCCGAAATTAAGGTCGAAGTCTTTATCTTCCTAGTTGGGTTTTTACAACTATGTCTCACAGACTAGAATAACTGACCCCATTTACCCAATAATGGCACTAAGTCTACACGTTCTCCTCATCCCACACGGAGACGAGGTCCCCAATTGGAGCCTATGTTGAAACAAGTTTAAAGTTTTTATCTCTAACCTAAAACTTCGTTTTTTCCTAATATGGGGCCGCCTTAACTTTTAACTTTAAAGAAAAAAAAAGAACTAAATTTTTTCTTTTTCGGGATTTGGCTTTTCATAAGGTATAACCCTCGCTATCAGTTCCAAAATCCCGGTACCGAAATCCCGATAGGCATTATTTTTAATAATAAAAGGCAGAAAACTAAAATGTTTTAAAGTCCTGACGCATGTTCTATAAAGTATTTTTAATCGTGATTAATTAAACCTTAAAGGAGTTGATTAACAACCTTTTAACCTTTCGGGATTCAGGTTTACTCAGAGAAATGTGTTTTCAATGCATATCGATTCGTGAAACCCCGATCCCTGATTTCCCAAAAAATGGAAGTTAGTTATTAATCTTGATTAATTAAATTACTAATACCAAGGTTAAGGACTAAACTAATCTCATCATGGTTTCAGGATTCGGGGTTTAATACCTCGTGGAAGCAAGATCTCTGAAACCCCAAAACACAAAATCTCGACTCATAACCAATGTTTAAGCTGAACTAACTTTGTTTTAAAATCACAATTAATGGTAATTAAACTTCTTTAGGTATTTTCATATTTCGGATTCCGTTGAACGAGATCTTTCAATTTTTAAATTTAGAATCATCAAAATACGTCCATATTAATAATGGATAACTGATGATTTTTGTGACACAAATGTGTATGTCAAAAATATTCTCTGCATTAAAGGTATTAATTTCTTGTCAGTTGTGTCAGTGCTTTCACCATAAAATGAGTTAAAGAAAAATTAAAGGTCTGGGTTTCGAATCTTATTCTTGTTCTTTCTATCAGGAGAAAGTCACATTCAGACAAGCTTATACACCTCTCTTCTGTGACAGTTTTTCATTCTAACACGAAAGTTATGGCACCAAAGAAGGCACCTAAGAAGAGTGAAGATACAACTGATATTTGCAGCCCAAAGGGAGATGTCATATCCGACACTACGCCACATGCTATCGACTCGATCAAATCCTGGAGACAAATATATGAAATTTTGGACTACGAAATCAAAAATTCCCCTAATGATTCCGAGAATCACCTTCGGGACATAGCAGAATCAGAGCTTCACAAGATTGCAGCATGCCCACGGCTCATGACGTACACCGACATGGTCAGCTGGGCTTTAGAAAATATTGATATTCCAACAAGAATCATTTTAAACGATCAAGCGGTCATTATCGGCTCATCCAGACCGAAACATATCCAAGTAATGTAAAAAATCTTGCCCAATCCTAAATACATTTACAATGCCAAATTTATAGCTGAATTTCAGAGAAAGGAATGTACTGAGGCAGACCAAACCTACCTTGACTTAATCAAAGGCTGGTGGAGATTTCCATCAAAATTTAGGGTTGATACCAATGGAAATTATGCCACAGATTCTTTGAATCAGTACATGGTTTATGTAGCCATGATGTTGTGCAGACTCTTCGGAAAAAAGAATCCATGTCATTTCCCCGCAGAATGGGTGCCCTTTTTAGAGGAAGCATCAGAAGGATACAGTTTTAACTGGAGCAAGATTTTATCTGATAACCTAGCCAAAGAGGTTTCAGATTACAAAGTTGCAAGATCCAAAAGTCAATCAGTGACCTTTTACATGTCGGCATACATCATGGAAGCAATTTGTTTTATGACTCAATTCCCCTTGATGAATTAGAGTTGGAACATAACTTGCCTCGAACCCATTCACGAGTATCACTCTAAGCTATGGGAAGAAAATGCTAAAAATTTGTTTTACAAAATTTTTCATTTCGTAGTAATACCAATGCATAAAAAAATTTATGGTTGTGACCCCCCTCGCATTTCTGAGACGGACTCAGAAAACCTCAAGGCAATAGCTGAATGGTTCATTGAAGAAAGCTTCTCCTATATCAAGGTTTATGGGTGCTCAATCCCTCCTCATGCACTTCCAAAATTCCTCTTGGACAGACTGGTGTGTAGGGAAGTAGCTCACCAAATAGTGAAAGGTAGTATCGGAATAGAGCTAAAGATGGCTCAAAAGAAGTCCTGGCCAATCTTCCCTGTATATATTGGGAAATTTTCATTACAAAACTTGGGTCATTCCAAGGTGGAAGCAGAATCACTTGAAGAGGTCAAATTGGTAAATATTGAGTGCACAAAGCATGACCCTTATCAACTAGTGAAAAAACACATGATACAATGCGGTATGAAAGCCTATGAACATGAAAATTCTTCTTACAATGATATGTTCAAAGAGGTCAAAACCTAGGAGGAGGTATTAAACAGAGTATGGGCATTATCACCCGACTTACAAACCGGTTTTATGACTTTCCAAAGTCACAGGAAAATCTATTTACCGAAGGTATTGCAAGGTGAATCCACAACTCCCCCTCCAGAGCAGGAAGATCCTCCCCCAAGTTTTGAATCAGAGCTATAGGATAAAGAAAATACAAAGGAAAATCCGAAGGAGACTGAAATTCCCTCACAAAGAACAGAAGTTCCACAGACTGAGAACTCAAAGTCAGGGAAAGGAAAGGAGTTTGAAACATCCCCAAAAATCCCTAGTGACATTCCCAAAAAAGTAGGAGCCACGACATCAACAAAGTTGGGAATCCCTATTACTTCTTTGACCCCTTTGCAGTTTACTTACAGAAACCCCCAGATGGAAGTTATGTATGTTAGTGATCTTGAACCTATTTCTAGAGACGAGATTCCTTCATCCGATTATTTTTTCAGTAAAAAGAGGAAGGTTGTATTGAATCATGAAATGCATCCAAGAGGATATGCAATGATAAAGACACATAAGATCATCGTAGATGGACAAAATCTTGAAGAAGAGGATTTCGCTACAGAAGTAGCAGGCTCAATGGGAGCCTTGACAACAACAAATTTATACTCTGTAGGTAACT
This sequence comes from Picea glauca, assembly GCA_000966675.3. Lineage (NCBI taxonomy): Eukaryota > Viridiplantae > Streptophyta > Pinopsida > Pinales > Pinaceae > Picea > Picea glauca. Next base: position 598,717 of record JZKD02S0247041.1, read on the forward strand.
TGAGAACTAGGTTACAACAAAAAGATCAAATGATAGCCCAACTATAAGGCCAATTAAAGGAGAATGAAAAAAGGATTGAAGAAAGTATAAATAAAGGTCTGGACCAAGCCAAAGCCGAGGATAAGCAAGAGATTCAATCCCTGAAAAACAAGCCTCAGTGAGATGGAAGAGAGAGTGCAGACAAGTCAAACGCAAGAAGAAATCATAAATCAATTACAAACAAAATTAAAGTCAATAGAAGGTCTAGTCATAGATCTGAAAGTTTTCCAGGCCCAGTCACTAGAAGTGCATACAGAGCTAGAAGTTGAACAACAAAAGTTGATTTCCAAGATAGAGATCATCTAGAATTACTTCCATGAAGCAAGCAATTATTTTGATAACCTCATCCTGAAGGAAAAAGAAGCCAAAGCAGCAAGGGTTGCCCTTCAAAGGGAAATCATATGTTCAATGAACGAAGAGACATCCAAAACTACAAAATTATCAGCCATAGAGCAAATTAGAGGTGACATTATGCTCAAAGTATGGGAAGCCAACATAATGGAAAACAAAATAATAATAAAAGAAATCAAAGACGATTGTGAAGAGGTTTTCGATCTCTTAGACAAAAGTTCATTAAACATCGGAAGGGACAATTGCGCGGGGCTTCTAGGGCAGATAAATATTGTGAGACACCAATTAAAGTTTAAAGAAGATCTAAGTGAGATCCAGAAGGAGATTTCACAGCTAAAAGAAATGGATGTCGCCTTGATCAATAGGTTGTTGATTTAGCCCAATTTAAAATTGCAGTCAATAAAGTTTGTAAATAAAAGAGTTGAAGACCATTCCCCAAAGATACAAAGAAAGGTATATTTATTCGAAGCAAAGGAGTTTCCAGAGCCTCCCAAAATGTTGTCATCCTTCCTCAACAAATGCATTGAATGTGTCAGAGAAAAAGAAGGAGAGTCTTCAACATAGAAATAAAGTACCAGTTTGAAAAGTGTAGCTATAAAAATAAAAGAAAGATAAAGAAAATCATGTAAAACAGTTTTCATCTTATTTACGATAAATAGTTAGTTCCTAGAAATTAAAGATTCCCCAACTGCCAAGGTTTGGAAATTTTGTTTAAATGTAAATTTTCATGACTAAGAACGGGTTTTTTTGGTGGCCATTGTACGAGAGAAACTTTTTGCAGTGATTAATAAGAATGCAAAGCAGAGATTCCAGATCTTGTCAATCCTGAGCTATGCGTTCTCTTTGTTTTTGCTCATAGCATTTTTTCTTATGTGTATCTTTGAAGAAATTTTAACTATAATTTGTCATAATATTTACTACTGGTTCAAAGTCATTGGGTTATCTAATTATTTACAGTTTTTTCTCTGTACTTGTTGTCAGCGGGTTCAAGACCTGTAGATTATTTAGGTTTTAATGTTTTGTGTTTCATTAGAGTCCTCTTGTCTTTTGTCTTTCCTCGTTGCAAAGTGAGATTCTTCCATGATTGATGCCTCATTTTTGTTAAACGGTTTTGTGTTTTTCACTCATCACTATCATGTCTTTAAAATCTAACTCAAGAATAGGGAACGGCCTCTGATGTTTTGAATATTAATCTATGTTTAAAATATTTCTCTTATAATCAAAATAAGAAAGAAACACACTTTATTGAACAAAGTTTTATACCTTCTTCCAACCATTATCCCTCATGACTGTGCCCGCCTTAAGACAGCCTAACATAGAACCCAGCTTTTCTAATCAAACTAGCATTGCTTTGAACTTATTTAATACCATCCTACAAACAACAAATACTCGAGTCGAGTTAGAACGTTCCTGGGCAGTTATCGAGAGAGATATCAGCATCCAAGAACAATGGGAAGCTAGACAGAGATAGTTGAGGAATCAACTCTGATTTACCCTTCACAAATTGATATTTTACCCCTTAACTCTCTCTATCTTTTTGGATGCCTTGACAGTATACTTTAGAGCCTTAAAGTATAAACTCAGGAACAACATAATGTATTAAGATGAAGCATACAGTTCTTGCTTGTGCTCTTAGCTAGCAGATCTTCTTTCTTCTTCTCTCTATCTCTCCCCTTTCTGTGCACACAACTGCAGGACTTGATCTTCACACCCAGTTGAATATCTTACAATACAGAAGGCTCTCGTACTCATCACTTCTCTCTCACATGATATTACTCACTCGATCAAACAACAACAATAGTAACAACAATGAAAACAACCCATCCCAGGTCCTCTTGACCTCTATTTATACATTACAATCACTCATTGACATCCTTAGGCCGAAACCTAGGTGTCAAAACCCTAGATACCAAAACCCTAGGTGTCTAAAACCCTAGGTCAACTTGACCCACGTTTCCAAGGCTTCTCCAGCCTGTCTTTCCTTCCTTCTCGCGTGGTGCTCCAAAGCATCCAACGATGGCTTTTTCCTCTTGCTGATTTTTCCATGATCCTTCTTCCTTGTTGATCTGCCATCCACGATATCCTCATCCAATAGCTTGCTTCCTTTTACTTCACTCCGCCTTTTCTTCTCTTTGCTCACTTTGACCCAGTAACAGTCACTATGTCTTCCGCACAGTTCACATTCTGCCTTTTCTTCCTCGATCTTCTCTCATTTCCATAACCAAGGCCCAACAAACCCCCAACACTCACCTGTGACTCATCCCAAGGTACTTTAGATCTGACCTTTCTGTTTTACTTCGACTTCAGACTGTGCAGTGCAGCCTTTGCTTTCTGCTCTATGCCTCCTCTCCTTCCCTATGCAGACTATCTTTTCTGTGGCTAGTACCCAGTGTCAACTACACCTAGTACCTAGACCCTTTTCCTTATGCTTTTACTTAGAGTTGTGAGGCAGATGGTTGTCATAATACAATTTCAACCAGCTCCCATTCACTAATCCTTCCTTCCATTCTCCATTCAAAGTCTTCAACTGTGTAGCTCCTCCTTCTGTAACATAGGTAATCTCATATGGCCCGAGCCAATGCGTTCTGAAATTCCCATGATGTTTTATGAACTTACTGTCATATACCAGTACTATATCATCTTGCTTGAATTCCTTCTTTCTGATGTGTCTGTCATGATAGGCCTTTTATCTTTCCTTTTGCACCTGTTGGTGGAATCCTACAATAAACCTGTCTTCTTTGAGTTCGAGCAACTGTGCAAGCCTATCTTGAGAAGCGCCAGTGTCATCCATATTTGTAAAGTCGTCAATTCTTAAGCTTGGTACCAAGTATTCCATTGGGACAACGAATTCAAGACCATATACCAAATTAAAAGGGGTTTTCATTGTTAGATTCTTCCAAGTGGTTCTATAGGACCATAGTACTGCTGGTACTCTTAAATCCTAATCATCCCTATTCACACTGCAAATCTTCATCAGCGTTGTTTCCAAAATCTTGTTAAATGCTTCTACTGTTCCATTTGCTTGTGGATGGTAAGGTGTGCTCTTCTGATGGTGGACTGCAAATTCCTTAGTCATGGATTCAATTGTTTTATTTATGAAATGTGTTCCTTGATTGCTCATAAGGATCTTTGGGCATCCAAACCTGGTTATGATGTCATCAAATATGAAGCACGCAGTTGTAGTTGCACTACAATCCTTAACTGCTCTTGCTTCGGCGTATCTAGTCAAGTACTCTTTCACAGTAATTATGTACCTTGCTCATGTGTGCTTTCCTGGTGGGTTTATAGGTCCCATGAAGTTGATGGCCCATTTCTCAAATTCTTGTAGGGTCATTTGTGGTGCTAATGGAATTTCGTCTCTTCTGGATGGTTTCCCAACTCTTTGGCATACATCACAGGCTCTGTAATAGTCTTTAGTAGCTCTATGTAAGGTAGGCTACCAAAGGCCAGCTCTAAGCACCTTCTGCACGATTTCTTTCCCTATGTATTTTCCTCCTACGATGCCTTCATGAGCTTTCGCGAGGATCATCCGTCTTTCTTCCTCCATAATATCTCATCAGGTCCCATCTTGTAGAGTTGACCAGCTATAAGTGAAAAGTATGCAACGCACACTACTAGTTCTTTCTTCTGTGGAATTGTATATTCTCTAGGTGCCATTCCTGTTGAAAATAACTGGACAATTTCTTTGAAGTGGTCATCGATCTTTCTAATGGCCAACAATTGTGCATCTGACAGTGTATCCTCCAAACTAGTGGGCTCTTCTCCATGTTCCAACCTCGACAAGTGGTCAGGACCTTTGTTCATTTTTCCTGGATTTACTATGATTTCAAATTCATATTCCTAAAATAGAAGAAGCCATCTACATATTCTCCCCCCCAACACTGGCTTGTTGACTAGGTATTTCAGCGTGAAGTGATCAGTAAACATTTTAAAGTGTCCTCCCAACAAGTAGTGGGGAAATTTCTGCAATGCATACACCATGGATAACCCCTCTCGCTCGGTAGTGGTGTAATTGATCTCACCAGTTGATAGCTTCCTGCTGGAAAAGGATAACTGGTGGTCAATATCTCCTTCCCCAGTTTGTGATAACATTTCTCCTAAATAAATAGAAGACGCATCGACATGCACATGAAACTCCTTGCTCCAATCTGGAAAAACCAGAATAGGCGCAGTAACCATTTTCTGTTTCAATGTGTCAAAGCTCTATTGGCACTCTTCTATCCAACTAAAATGACAGTCTTTCTTCAAAATATTCTCCATTGGTGTTGTAATCTGGGCATATCCTTTAATGAACTTCATGTAGTATCCAGTATGTCCCAGCGCAATGTGAAGTTGTTTGACTGAAGTAGGAGGGGGTAGATCAACTATAATGGCAATTTTAGATGGATCGACCAACAATCCTTGCTTGCATACAATATGACCTAAAAACACTCCAAATGGTGAGAATAAGATGCATTTCTTCAGATTCAAGGCAATTTGACACTTCCTGCATTTTTCCAACATTAGCCTTAGACATTCAATATGATTTTTCAATAAACTAAAAACAGTCCAATGATCAAAATATGCTTCTAGAAATTCATGCAGAAACTCCTTGAATGCTTCGACCACCACCCTGGAAAAGATGGTTGGGGCATTCTTCAATCCAAATGGCATCACTGTATACTGATAGGACCCCCATTCTGTTGCAAATTTTGTCTTATGGCGATCTTCCTTGGCAATCCGGATCTGATGGTCTCTCGAGAATCCATCTGTAAAACAATATACTTCCTGGCCTCCCACATTATCTAACACTTCGTCAGTGAATGGCATAGGGAAGGGGTCATGAAAATAGGCATCATTCAACTTCCTGAGGTCTACACAGATCTCGATCTCTCCTGTCTCCTTTTCCTGTACCACCATAGGGCTAATCCATTCTGATTCTTCAACAGGTTCTATAATCCTAGCTTCCATCATTCTGTCAAGATCAATATTCACTTTCTCCTTATATTTAGGGTTCAGTCTGTAGGGTCTTTATTTGACTGGTCATGCATCTGGTTTCAAAGGGATCCTCATCTCTCCCATAGACCCTTTAATGCCCTTCATATCAATGAACTTGGTTGGAAACACATCCTGATATTCATGCAGTAATTATGTTATCTTGTCAATAGTAGCAGCATCCTAGTAATCTCCAACATTTGCAAGCTTCAGTGTCTGCTCTGTTCCAATATTTACTTTCCTAATCTTGATTGGTTGTCCAATGAATGGTATCTCAACTCTTGGTCCTTCCACATCTCTTTGGCCTTTTGTTTCTACGATGCTCACCTTTCTTGGATCATTGTCTTCATCAGCATTGATGTTGTAATAGCATTGTAGTTTCTAGAGAGGCGCAGTCCATTCGTCCTCTTCTTTTTCCAAAGGAGGGTTATATGCATCCTCGAATAATTTATGTATTGCAGTCTGCAATGCTTGATATACTGAAGGATATTTACTTTCGAATAAGAAGGTGGTTACAAAATTCTGAGTCATACCTTCCCAATCTGTAGTGATGAGGCACAGTTATGCTTGAAGGTACCAGTTGATAGGTGTCATGTCCAGTGTGTTAATAAATTTGTGCACCCACTTCTCTTGAGGAATGTTTCTCCAGACTGCTTCACAACTTTTCACATGGTCCTTTGGGCAACTTTGACCTATATATCGAACTTCGCATCCTTCTACTTGTGTTGAGAACCACGTTGTCATCAAGGTACGACATTGTACCCATTCTGTAATGTTGTTTTTGTGTGTCCCACACTATCTTGCTGATGTGGCTTTCAGGGCCTCATCCATTGCCAACAGTATTTGTTGCATTGGTACACTTTCTTCAAAGTCTGACAAGAAGGTTTCTAAAGGATTCATACCATCAAAGGTGGGTAAGTTACTTACTGTTGTGTCGATCCAGCGAAATTCTCTGGTTAATCTAGCACATCTTCTTGTAGATACTTCATATATTTTATTTTTTCCAGTTCTCCAGTGCTTCTTCTGAGTATGATGAGCATGCGATGTCACTTCACCAACTTAGGTTTCCATCGGCCATAGGATTAATGCAATCTTGTTGTCTAGTTGTTAATTTTTATATGTTTTCCAGTTCATATGCACGGTCTTCTTCTCTGATGGGATTTGTGTATCGCTGACCTTCATATGGATCTAAAGGTGCAATGACCCTAATTCCATCTCTTTCAAAAGTCATACGTATTTTCTTTAAATCAACCACAGTGGAATTATTGAAAGCCCAATCAATTCCTAACAGCACAGGGTAAGGACAATTATCATCAACTATCTTAATTACCTCAAAATCTACAAACGTTCTTACTCCGTCGATGTCCATAGGGACATGCTCCAATCATCCAAAGGGGTTGACAGCTTGTTGATTATCCATCCTAATCCTGATAGGGGAACAGGTCAACTTCAGTTTTCTCATCAGTGCCCAAGTTTTCTTCATCATGACATTGACCTCCAACCCTAAGTCAATGACCACATAGTCTATATCATATTCTCTTATTTGAGCATTCAAGTTTAATTCCTTATTTGTCCTTCTATTTTTAGCGATTTGGTGTACTGCCCTATTCAGTAAGGGGTCTATCTTTCCTATCTCATACTGTCTAATTAAATTTTGTAGTTCTTGTACAGTGCTCTCATCTTGAATCAACTTAATTAAAGTATATAAAAATTCCATGAGCTTGCTTACCTCTTTTCCTTCTCTTGGCGAAGCAGACTGATCAAATGCCTGTGGCATTCCATATTCCCTTACTTTTCGTTATTTCTTTGATGAAGAACCTTGGTCTTCTTTGAACTCTTTTCTTGCCTCCTCAAATATATGTCTTTATTTCTTTGCATCAAAAGTTTGGGTCTTCTCTACAGATTTCCTGATTCTTGAGTCTTCTGTAATCTTTCCTTGGGTCAATGTGTCTTCTCCTGTAACAGTTCCTCCTCTAGTGATAAAAGTGACTCTAGGGTCTTCTCCGCGAGGTTCATCATATATCAGTTGCACTTGCGGGTTCTGTTGAGGTCATCGTTTCTCCTGAAGCTTAGCCAACAATGTTGGACATTCCTTGATAACATGCTCAAAGGAGTTTCAATAGCTGCAAGTGGTACAAGGGTTCTGACAGTCCCTTTCTAGGTGTCTTGGTTGTGCATAGTTATAATATATTATCTTTCCTCGACCATGACCCATACCTCCTCCTCCTCCTCCTCCTCTGAATCCACTGCGAGGATTGAAGTTTCCTCTCCTAGGGGAGTTAAACTACGCAGTGTTTCCTTCTTGTTATACTTTGCCTTGAATTTTGTATATGTCTCTTGAACTTTCATGCATGAGGTCATAAGCCCTACAATCTCTATCATCATGTCCCATGGAATTACAGAACTTGCAATAAAAATTTATGGGTGTCTGAACATACTTTTGCATGTAATAACACTCACCAAGGCGATGTCTATTTCGGCATACCTCGCACCAAGGTAAGGTGACTTGCTTCAAAGGGCTCAGAGCTCTAGAGGCCAAGTATTCATGAAATAATGGGTAGTGCTCCTTTTCATGGCATTCTGATCTGCATCTGACACACCAGATGTCTTCTCTTTTATCTTTTCCCTTGTTTTTCTTCATATCTTTGACTTGCAGAGACAAACTAGTTAGTTGACTCAAGATCTAACTCATAGCTGAGCTGGATTCTCCCATAGGAGTTTATTATAACTTAATGGTGATCTCCAATGCCTCAGCCTGCGAAGCAATCTTATGTTGTATCAGAGGAACTCTGATGTGTGGTAAAAGGGAAACAATGAACCACTCTTTGTTTTGCTCATCTGGGATCTGAAAAGTCAATCAGCATGTTAAGGCTTGAATCTTTGATCGAATTCCCAAATAGATTCGGCTACCTTCTTCTTGATCTCTTTCAGCTATGTAATACATTGTGACTCCGACTTGGGTTTCTTGAACTCTACAGTTAATGCATTCTTGATCTCATTCAATGGCTTAGGTTGTGTAAGTCCTTGGACAAGCTTCATGTAGCATCCCAGTGCATGATCTCGTAGGGTAGTACTAAACTAAGTTATTTTAACAGCTTCATCGGTGACATTCTTAATATTCCATACGGCTTCACATAGGAACCAATGTTGATCAGCGTCTTCAGACCCATCTCCCCTAAATATAGAGAGTCTCATCTCATCTGCCATAGATCTTCATAGGTTTCCTAGGTTTCTTGTTTGAGTATATGTTGAACTACTAGTAATAGTACTCTGAGGACTCTGACTATTTTGATTGCTTAGTGTTGCTGAGAAAATAGGAGGATTAATAGTACTTACTTAGGTAGTCTGCGTAGTTCCTGAAGTTTCTAGCTTCTCCCGATGAGGTTCTTCAGTTTTTCTTTCCTCTTCCCTAACAGGTTCTAAATGCTCTTCGTCCATCAGATCTACCTCTTCTCCTCTATAGAAACCCTCATCCCCGTAGTTCTGCATAAATAGGTTCGCAAGATGAACTTCTCTGAATGCTCTTCCACTATGTGTATGTCCAGCCTCTATGTCGTTGTCTCTATCCAAATTTTTGAACATTAGCTTTTTCAAATCTGACCAATCTACTGTATATTCAAAATGTTCTTATCTTGCAATAGCATCTTGATTTTCAACTTCAGAAAATGTAAAAATTTTCCTCTGGGTCCCTTGAAGAAATATCTCTCGGCTTGGCTATATCAATATACTCTGTCAACAACAAACTCAGTGATGTACCCTCCAATGGTGCTATCAAACCAGTGATCTACTGCTCTTGACACAACGTTATCAACTCTCTTGACCTTATTGATCAGCTTCGACGTCCAAACTACAAGAGATCTAGATCTGATCTCAAACTGGGTATCTGCTAACCTGGCTAACCACTCATATAGCTCTTGATGGATTCCTCCAAAGAAAATCTCATGTATATCAGTAAAAATATATCTCTCCAACCAATCCTCTATACTAAGATTAGGGTTCTTGTTATGGGCTTCAACGAAGTCCTTTTCTTGATCCTCTATCCACTTTTGAATTTTTGTCTTTGATGGAAACCACCTTGACATTCCCTCAAGAAGATTCTTGTCCCAACAACGAAACCATTTGTTGGCATAGGGGCAGACCCAGGGTTCAGCTCCAAGAGTGCACCAACAAGCCCTAACTACTAGCCCTTTTGGCTACACCTGCGAAGCAGATGCAGTCTCACCCGAAGCAACTATGGGTGGGTTGCAGGACAAAGATGTATACAACCAAGGGAACTATCAAGTGGATCCAACACTAGAACAATACAACATGCATATATCACTTATTAGCTTATATCTATTCCACACATCTATCATATCTACCACAGTAATGCAATAATAGTATAAGGAAAAATAACATAGCATCAATCACACACACAAGACAAGATATACATGGTTCACCCTCTCTCTAGGGCTACCTCCACAGAACTGTTCTTTATAATGTATTAAGATGAAGCATACAGTTCTTATCTATGCTCTTAGCTAGCAGATCTTCTTTCTTCTTCTCTCTATCTCTCCCCTTCCTGTGCACCCAGCTGGAGGACTTGATCTTCACACCCAGCTGAAGATCTTACAATACAGAAGGCTCTCGTACTCAGCACTTCTCTCTCTAACAATATTACTCACTCGATCACACAACAACAACGACAACAACCCATCCTAGGTCCTCTTGACCTCTATTTATACATTACAATCACTCACAGACATCCTTAGGCCAAAACCTAGGTGTCAAAACCCTAGATACCAAAACCCTAGGTGTCTAAAACCCTAGGTCAACTTGACCCGCATTTCCAGGGCTTTGCCAGCCTGTCTTTACTTCCTTTTCGCGCGGTGCTCCAAAGCATCCAACGGTGGATTTTTCCTCTTGTTGAGTTGTCCATGATCCTTCTTCCTTGTTCATCTATCATCCTCAATATCCTCATCCAACGGCTTTCTTCCTTTTACTTTGCTCTGCCTTTTCTGCTCTTTGCTCACTTCGACCCAGTAACAGTCATTGTGTCTTCCGTGTAGTTCGCATTCTGCCTTTTCTTCCTTGATCTTTGCTTATTTCCATAACCAAGGCCCAATAATCACAAACCAATCTGGTGGTTTTGGATGACCACAAACCAAAACTCCCACTTGTTATTGCTTGATTTATAGGACTTAAAAAATTGAAGCCTAATTGCCAATCAATGATGTTATTCCCCCATGTCAGGGATAATGAAAGAATATGCAAATGATTTCATTGCAATATGCACAAATACTTGAGAATGAGTTATTTGGTATGATTGATATATATTCTTGACTATTGATGACCATCGCCAAGAATGGATCTCTCCATAGTGGATCTTTATTCTTGCAGATTTATTGCATTTAGAATATATGTATGAAGGATGATTTTGCTTTCCACAATGCTTGCAAGGATGAAGATCAAAACACCGATCTTCCATGCGACCAACTCGATGACAATGTTGGCATTTTAGAATCCTCTCTTGAACTAGAGCATGTGAATATGAACCTTCTTGAAGGAATCCAACACTCTGGAATTGGATTGGTTTGGTATAACCCGAAATATGAAAGTTGACTTCCTTTTGTATCCAAGACCTTTTGTTTACTTCTTGTTGATGATTTTTTCCCAAGATATGATTATGGTCTTGGAAAGTGCACGTATAACTTGTTTGTGACAAACTTCATCTTCATTTGAATTTGCTTCTAAAGTGGCATCATTGATTTGATCATTTGCCAATTGCTTATAGGAATCATTATCAAATTCAAAAAGAGAATTGTTATGAACAAGGACTAGTTCAAAATGATAATTCTTTTGTTGTATTTCTTCTTGTTGGAGTTGTGATTCAAGATGGAGAAATTTGATTTTGTCCTGCGAATCTTGTAAACATGTTAGAACATCAATGTGACTTATTATGTCAGTTGTGACTGTATTTTCCACAAAATAGAGTATTAGAGTGTCCAATAACTCTAGCAGTTCATCAATTTGAGCCATTTTGACACTGACTTAGACCTCAAGGGTTTCTTGCAAGTCCACCCTTTAACAAATACACTCTACAATTCAAATTTAGAAAATGAAGGGTGTCGACTTCTATTGAAAATGCACCCGTTTACATTGTAATTAAACTTGCAAAAATACTACTTGCAAGTTACAATTATTCTTTAAAATGCAAGTTGTCAAGCTTGGGCATGAGCTAGAAAGGAATGTCAAAGAGAGATCTGACAAATTGATTTTTAATCAAATTTAAAGGAGAGTTGAATATGCAAATTCAATACAGTTGTAATCAACTTTCTTAATCTCAAAATAGAGAGTTGAAATGAAATTTCTAGCAAGCTAAATTCCTTAAAAGATTTATCTTATGGGGCCACCATGCAAAAAACTTGAAAGATTACTTCTTAATCTCAAAGGATGGAAAAAAATCAGCATAGCTCAAGCATGAGTGCTAAGTAATATGCAAAGACATAAAAATAATGCTCAATACATCTAATGAAATGAGCATAATTATTCCAATGAGAAGAGAATGGAATGCATGGCCAGTGTATATCGTTGGAATGAGAATGACCTCGAAGTTTCATGACGTTGCTTGCAGATAACACTGTTAGAATACAAAAAATGGAGATAAGCATGGATTATATTATTCATTAATATGGTACATCTATAAATACAATTATGTGACCCTTGGATTCATCTTCCAAGAGATCTGTTGGACTCTCGATGATGTTTCATATTACTTGACTATTCATATTTCATCAAGTAAGTAACCCTAACGAATTACATTTTCAAAAATTAGTTTATGTATCTTGATCTCTTTAATGGTTTGATCTTGCAGGAAGCCACCCATTATCCTATTCAAATAAAATATATAGGATCGACCCCTTTTGAATTATTGGATGGTGGTAATGTGCATATGGAAGATAGAGAGGATAAGGCCCCTTCTCGTGAACTTAGTAATTTTATGCCTTATCAACCTTTTTCATGGGATGAAGGAAATGATGTAGCAGATGTATACTAGACCATGTCTTCTCCTATTGCATCTTCAATTTTTATTAGTATAGAGTCTTCTTGTCAAGTAGCCCTTTATTTGAGATTGTTGATGTTAGTGACTTCCACCATTGTCTTAAAGATATTCCTTATACCATGGTGGGTGCTAGTCCATGTATATCATTTGATCCCATTATTTTATATCAAGTTGATGGTTGCTTGAAGTATGAGCCTAGGGAGGCTTTCCAAGACAATGAGGCACTTCGGTCTACATTGATGGTTATTCCAGGCCCTCATTTTTTGGCTTGTCTTTTGGAATTAACATGTATATCAACACGAAGACTCTCTCACTGAGTACACTGCATGTAGATTTCATACATGGCTTTCATTTGGTATGCTACTTTCCCATAAACTCCCTCCATCAATTATGTGTTACTGATGGTAGATTTGATGACATAATTGAAGTGTGGTTGGAGGGGTCTTTATTTGCTATATTTCCCACGAATTATCACTGTGATATCTTTGATATGTTGGATATAATTTTTAATGATTTAATTTTTCATATTTGTAGTCTAATTTTACTCCAAGTTTTGTTACTAATTTTTTGTGATGGACATGTGTTTGCAGGCTTGGAATTACATGGATGGCTTCATTGGCATTATGACTTCACTCAGTTCATTTTTCATCCAGTGTAGTGTAGGATAGGAGTAATGTAATATCCCTAGGTCGCACCCAATTGTAATCTAGATGAAAATGTACTTAAGCTGGTGATTTGTTTTGATATCATTTTTGTTAACACCTTTCATGGCATAGTGCATGCATGTACTGCGTAGTGCAATGATGAAGTGTGCAAATTCCAGGATACCGTGCACAACATCTTAAGTGCACACGATTGTGAGGCCAACGATCCTTTGTGTATATACTATGTTTTATAGGCTAGTGAGCCAATTATTATAAGCTAGGATGCTTATGTTTTGATTAGGCTGGAGAGCCTAGATGTTAAAGGCCAGTGCACCTATTTTTGTACATGTCTCATAATTAATATAAAATGCATCGTTGCGCGCACACCGACCATGATAAAAGAGATGGAGGACTAAACTCCACTAGTTAGGAAAAGGGAGGGGCTAAGTTAAGGAAAGAGGCTAAGCTAGGGAGCTTAAGATAAAAAGGAATATTATATTAATATTTCTTAAATCATAAAGTATGGATAATTATTTTATCCTAAGTTCTAAATTTGGGTACAAGTGGGCCAAAGTAGCTCCCAACATGACAAGTGTCAAGTTGGGGACATGCATACATATTGTTGGGACTTAGTTCATTTCCTATCATCTTTCCATCATTCATCCATCATACTGACCATCATTTCTACTATCCAGTCAATCATCCATGAGTATTCACACACCATGGAGCTATCCTTGGTATCTTCATGACTGTACATAAACCTGTATCCATAGCCATTTTTGTGTTGGTGTATCTGGTTAGCTTGGGAGCTGGACTGAAGAAGCGGGTTGTCAGGCCCGTGAGCAATTCTCTGGGTGAGAGAATTGTTGGGGATTGATTTCCTGAAGGTGTTGGACTGTAGCTACAGTTCTCTGAGACTTCCTGTCTGACCTGTTGTTGAAGCCTGGAAAGGAAGTGGGGCAAACAAAGGACTGTTGAGCAAAGAAGGGGCACACTTCCTGGGTGGGATAGGCATGAGGGGAATGAGGGACTGTAGGTTGTTAGTTGAGTGAGCACCCGTGATAGAGTCTTTCATGTTGTCCATGAGCCTTAGCCTGGTTAGGAATCCCTTTACCCGGGTGGAGTTTATTCCCAGCTCCGGGGTGACTCACTGTTGAGAGTGATGAACAATGTGGTCTAAGGCTGGGAGGTTCATGGAAGGTCTTCACGTAGTTGGTGACATTATTACCAAGATAAGTGCCATTTGTGTGATAAAATTACATGTTGCATTATTATTTACATGTTCAGTTTTATGGGTTTATCTTATGCATGGTTATGACTATCTGTATATTTATGGGTATCTCTTGTATATGTTGCATGTGTATGTTTACAGTAATTTCAGTTTGAATCCGTGTATTTATAGATGTATTTGTATGTATACGTTTTATATATAATGCTTCCACAAGAGTTTTGTGTGTGCATATGTTTTAATTGCATGCAGTTAGAAAATTTATGTGGCATAGCTCAGTTGTATGCTGGGAAATGTTACAGTATGTTCTATAGAGAGAAGGGTAAGATTTCTCTAGCGTAGCGTGGCCCGGCATGGATGGTCGGGAATGTTACAAATTGGTATCGGAGCTTCATTTTTCAACACTGAACCTAGATGGGCCGAGAAAGTTTAGTTGAAGCGATTATTCACAGAAGATTTATTTCGAAATGGCTGAATTTCAAATTTTAGAATGTCCATGGTAAAAAGTAACAGCAATTGGACAGAATTGGGAAAAAGCCCCAATTTATGTTGTTAAATTCATGGGAAAATGGAGGGATTTGTACAAGTGATGAGATATTCCCGATTTAATATGTGTTCTAGCAAATTCGGACCTAGAATTGGTCTAATTTGAATTCATAGTGAAGCCATGACAATTGGAACGAGTTTTATAATTAAGATTCTCAATTCGTGAATTGAGTTAGGGAAAAATCCGTTCCAGAAATGTCAACCCACAACGATTTGTTGTTGCAGAGGTTGAGTTGGTGCTATCGAGGTGAAGTTGAACGAATTTCGTGGTTGCAGAATGTCTATGATAAATTGGGGGGAAAAGTTAATAAATAATTAATCCCCAATTTCATCAGTGGAATCCAGGAGGAATTGATGTGCATAAAAATGTATGTGCACAGGTGGGCACACTAAAATGCACAGTAAAAGGCTTATGATATGTGAAAATTGAGTACCGCGTGGAAAAATGTTTGTTTGTGGGTGTACGTGCTAATTTTAGCATTGTGCAGTGTGCATACACATAAGAAGTGTGTGCGGTGTGCACACTCATAATAATGGCGCACGTGGTGTGCGCAGTATTGGAACAACGCAGTGGAGTATGGAGTGTGCGCAATGTGGGTATATGTTGTCACGCGACAGTTTTGTTAATGGTGCACGCAGAGTTTTGGTGCGCAGTGGAGATGTACTAAACTCTAGCATGGTGCAGCGCATTGAGTGAAATGCGCGTGGAATATTAGTGCGTGGTACAAAAAAAATGCGCGCAGTGGATATTGACGTGCAACATAAAAGTAGTGCGCGCAAGTTATTGGCGCAACAGAGATGTGATACACAGTGGTTTTAAAGTGCGCAAAGCACAATTTACCTTGTGTTGTTGTTTCACATGGTAAACATGGGTTACAGATTGAAAATTATGCGCGCGAAATCATTTGGAAAGCGAATAAGAACAAAAAACTAGCGATTTTCTGCGACATTTTATATCATTTGAATGTCATACTTTTGCAGCGCGTTTTTGAGGGCCTTAAGAGCGTTTTTAGCAAATCAAAAACCATCAGATAAAGGTGTACCAAAGGTAGACTTTGTCTCTACAACTCAAATGAAAGAGCTCAGATAGATCTTTCTAATTGTGTAAATTGTTCGTCAAACAAAGCTTTTATGAGAAAGTTATAGCTTAAACAGTGGAGGGTAAACTTTAAGACCCAATTAACTTCCAAAAGCCATAACTTTCTACTTTGGAATCAGATTGACACGCAGGAGTAGTCAATGGAAATCTATTGAACCATAGAAGGCATTCCCAGAGCTGAATTAATTTTCTGTGCATGTTAAAGTTGTTTAATATGGAAAATAAGGTACCTATAGCATTCCAGACCAAAAACACAAATTGGCCTAGAACTTCAACAGGCTGTAACTAGCAGCCCAGAACCAAAAATAAGGTGAAACTTGGAAAAAATGTCTATAATATGTTTATGAAGAAACCCAATTGTGTTCATACGAAAATTCCAATGTAGTAGGTGCAGAAATGCATAACTACAACGCAGAGTTGCGCCAAGTGGAAGTATGAACAAAAAAGTTAATAGGAAAATTTCGAATGACCATAACTTTTTGCTCCAGACTCGGAATTGAGCATGTGAGAAGGCGTTGGAAAGGTCTCGGACAGTGGAATCTAAATATCACCTAGAAAATTGATCTAGGCATTCAATTTTGCAAGAAATTAGAAGAAAGAGTTCTGATATATTATTGAACCAAAATAGTTCATATTTTTCATAAAAGTATTGAAACAGTTAGCCTGATAAAGTTTTGTTGGCTACACATTTTGAAAAGTTAACAAGAAATAGATCATATCAATACCAACATAGATTTTAGAGGAATGGAAGAGGCACAGGGGACTTACAGTTAGGAGGATGAGATTAGAGGGATGAATGTCCATTTGGGCATTGAAGGAACAAACTCCAATGGACATGGAGAAGAAAGGGATGAAAACATGAATATGGCAGAGACCATTAAAAAATTGCAGAAGGATGTCCAAATCCATAAACATTATAATGAAAGGCTTATTAAAGCCAAGGATCATCAAGATGACTTCAACATGAAGTTATTGGAGATCTTGAATAGAATAGAAAATAAATTGGACAAGGAGAGTGGCTCAAGAAAATCAGGAAGTCATAAGTCTCATGATGAGAAAAGAAAATCAAGAAGTGTTAGCAGACATCGCCATCACTCCCCGAGGAATTCCAATAAGAGATCACATAGTAGCTCAAGTACATCTCCTGTCAGGAAGCACAAGAGGTCTGGGGTGGATGAGCTACGAGGAGAAATGAACAAAATAAAACTTCCTACATTTGATGGTGAGCACAAGAAGGATGAAGATGCAGAAACATGGTTGCTAGGCATGGGAAAGTATTTTCAATTGCATAATTATTATTCTCATGCAAAAGGTAGAATTTCCATCTATCAACTCAAGGGAAAGGCATCCATGTGGTGGGATCATCTTGTGCAGGTGCAACACATTAAAGAGAAAAGTGTTACTTGGATGGAATTCAAGAAGTATTTTGAGAAGAAATGCTTGACTAAGAGAAATAGATGAATATGAAAGAAGGATTTTAGAACTGTTGAAGTATGTCTCTTTCATAAAGGATGATACAGTTAAGATTCAAAGGTATTTGAGTGGATTTCTATCATTCATCAGTGACAAAATACAGTATGATGATCCCAAGACATTGGAGGAGACCAGAAGGCGAGCTAAATGCATATATGATCAGCAGAAATCAAGGCCGAATTTCCAAAAATCTTGGGAAGACAAAAAGAAGTTCAAGATGGATCAGAGGAAGAAGGGATTTAAGCCACCATTATTTAGAAATAATCCACAGGAACAACAAACTCCTAGAGAGCCTAGAACAATTAAGGAAGGGAGTCAAAGGCCAAGGCAACCACCTATTCAATGTTGGGGTTGTAAAGGAGATCACATGTACAGAGATTGTCCTCACAGAGGTGAAAAAGGGAGGACTATTCACAATGTACATCAAGTTGAAACAGTGGAGGACATGGGCAGAAATGTGACAAGGATCTATGTAGCCCTAGACAACAAGCAAGCAGAGTATCAGTCACATATGATTGAAGTGGAAGGTATGATCAACAACCAAACCATTGCTATTTTAATTTATTCAGGAGCTATTCATAGTTATATAGATCCTAAGATGGTGGAAAGTTTGCATTTGCCAAGAAGAAAGCATGGAAAATCTTGGTTGGTGCAGTTGGCTACAGGAGCCAAAAGAAAAGTTAATGAGATGGTTAATCCATGTCTTATGGACATGAATGGGTTGAACACAAAGGAAGATTTGAACATCTTGCCTTTAGGTTCCTATGACTGTCTAATTGGGATGGATTGGTTGGACCAACATCATGCTATCCTAGACTATCATAACAAGACATTCACTTGCTTGGATGAGGAAGGGAACCAAAGGAAAGTGTAGGGAATTCCCAGGGCAGTAACCATCAAAGAAATTACAACATTGCAGTTGAAGAAATGTTACAGGAAAATAGGAAAGGGTGTCAATTATTTGCAGTTGACATGGATGAGACACCTAAAGATAAGGTGCCAAATTTGGAAGACATGCAGTCTTGGAAGAATTTGAATATGTGTCAAGGAGGTACTAGGACTACCCCCAAAGAGAGATATTGATTTCTATATAAATTTAATGCCTAGAGCAGCTCCAGTGTCAAAGACTCCTTATAGAATGAGTACACCAGAGTTGAAGGAGTTGAAAATGAAGCTTGAAGAGCTTCTGAAGAAGGGGTATATACGCCCAAGTGTGTCACCTTGGGGGTGCCCCAGTCCTGTTCGTGAAGAAGAAATATGGAACATTAATAGTGTGCATTGATTTCAGACAGTTGAATAAAGTGACTATTAAGAACAAGTATCCTTTGCCAAGGATTGATGATCTTTTTTATAAATTGAAGGATGCAAAGATATTTTCAAAGATAGATCTCAGGTAAGAATTAAATAGGAAGATATCAGAAAGATCGCCTTCAGGACAAGGTATGGTCATTATGAGTTCAGAGTGGTTCCATTTGGGTTGTCAAATGCACCAATTGTTTTCATGTGCTTAATGAATGGTGTTTTCTGAGAATATTTAGACAAGTTTGTCATTGTCTTTTTGGATGACATTCTTGTATATTCTAAGTCAGAGGAAGAGCATGAGAATCATTTGAGGTTGGTGTTGCAAGTGTTAAGGGAGCATCAGTTGTATGCAAAGTTGAGCAAGTGCTCATTTTATCAAAAGCAAAATCATTATTTGGGTCATATCATTTCAAAGGATGGGATAGCAGTGGATCCTGAGAAGATTGAAGCCATTAAAGAATGGTCAGTGCCAAAGAATGTGACAGAGGTGAGATCATTCATGGGTCTTGCAGGCTATTATAGGAGATTTATTGAAGGATTTTCAAAGATTTCACACCCAATCACTTCCTTGCAAAAGAAGGGTGTGAAGTTTCAGTGGACATTGGATTGTGAAAAGAGTTTCTAACACTTGAAACAATTATTGACAAGTGCTCCAATAATAAGGATTGCAGACCCAAATGATGACTTCATTGTATGCACAGATGCATGTAAAGAAGGACTTGGTGGATTCCTCACTCAAAATGGGTTTGTTATATGTTATGAATCAAGGAAGTTGAAGGAGCATGAAAGACACTAGGCCACTCATGATTTGGAGTTGGCATCCATAGTGCATGCCTTGAGGAAATCGAGACACTAACTTATGGGGAAAAGGTTTGAGCTCAGGACAGACCACAATTGTTTGAAATATTTATTTGATCAACCAACTCTAAATGCTAGGCAAAGCAGATGGTTAGAATTTCTAAGTGAATATGACTTTGATATAAAGCATATCAAAGGGAAAGAGAACAAAGTGGCTGATGCACTCAGTAGAAGAGTTCATGAATTGCATGCTACAGCCATTAGCATGTACCAATCAAATTTGAAAGGAATAATTATAGAGGTTGCCAAATCAGATTTCCAATACAAGGGATTAGTGGCAAAATTACAACAAGGTAATTTACAATAGAAAATCGAGGAATACATGCTAGATAATGATGAAATTCTCATGTATAGGGGCAGAATTTATGTACCAAATTCTAATGAATTGAAAAATATGATATTGAGAGAAATGCATAATGTGCCTTATGCTAGGCACCCAGGATATCAAAAAACTGTTGCAGCTATCAAAAGGAAATATTATTGGCCAGGCATGAAGAAAGAGGTTGTTGATTTTATTGTCAGATGTTTGGAATTTCAAAAAGTAAAGGCTGAGCATAGACACCCATATGGTTTGCTACAACCATTACCCATTCCTGAGTGGAAGTGGGAAGTTGTAACAATGGATGTCATCACCAAACTACCCATAACAAACAAGTAACATGATTCAATCATGGTAGTGGTGGATAAGCTTACTAAAGTTGCCCATTTTGTTCCAGTTAAGCTCACTCACAAGGCAACCAACATTGTTGATGTTTATATGAAGGAAATTTCCAGATTACATGGCATACCAAAGACAATTGTGTCTAACAGAGATCCAAAATTTACCTCAAAATTTTGGAAAGGATTATTTAATGGATTTGGAACAAATTTGAATTTTAGTACAGCTTATTATCCAGAATCAGATGGTCAAACAAAGAGGGTGAATCAAGTGATTGAAGATATGTTGAGGATGTATGTGATGGATAAACCATCAAAATGGGAAGACTACCTACACTTGGTAGAGTTTGCTTATAACAATGGGTACCAAGCATCTCTAAAGATGAGCCCATTTGAGGCACTTTATGGTAGAAAGTGAAACACACCAGTAAGATGGGATAACCCAGCAGATAGAGCAGTGGTTGGGCCAGATTTACTCAGGGAAATGGAGGAGCAAATGATAAAAATAAAGAAAATTTGAAAGGCTTTCCAGGACAGGTAGAAAAGCTATGTTGATAAGGGCAGAACTCATAGGGAATTTAAAGTGGGTCACCATGTGTTCTTGAAAGTGAAAGCCAACAGAAGTTCCCTGAAATTGGAAAATTGTTCAAAGTTGGAAGCTCGCTATTGTGGACCATTTGAAATCCTAGAGAGGATTGGTCCAGTTGCTTATATGATTGCATTGCCTACATCTATGTATGCTCATAATGTATTCCATGTATCATTGCTAAATAAATATATACCTGATGTTAATCACGTTATTGATTGGAATGTGATTCAAGTGGAGCAAGAAGGCATTTTTCAAGTGCATCTGGTACACATTCTAGACCGAAAAATAAAACAACTATGGAATCAATCCATAGGGATTGTAAAGGTCCAATGGACTTGGTATGGTCCTGAGGACGCTACTTGGGAGCATGAGGATGCAATGCAGGAAGAATACCCACATCTTTTTGAGGATTTTTGAAATTTTGTTGTATATGGGTACATGATGCACTGAGGACAGTGCATAAATAAGGGGGGGAGGATTGTAATATCCCTAGGCCACACCCAATTGTAATCTAGATGAAAATGTACTTAAGATGGTGAGCTATTTTGATATCATTTTTGTATGCACCTTTCATGGCATAGTGTGTGCATGTACTGCGCAGTGCAATGATGAAGTGTGCACATTCCAGGATATCGCGCGCAACATATTAAGTGCATGCGATTGTGAGGCCAGCGAGCCTTTGTGTATATGCTATGTTTTATAGGATGGTGAGCCAATTATTATAAGCTAGGATGCTTATGGTTTTATTAGGCCAGAGAGCCTAGATGTTAAAGGCCAATGCACCTATTTTTGTACATGTCTCATAATTAATATAAAATGCATCGTTGCACGCAGACTGACCACGATAAAAGAGATGGGGGACTAAACTCCACTAGTTAGGGAAAGGGAGGGGCTAAGTTAAAAAAAGGGGCTAAGCTAGGGAGCTTAAGCCAAAAATAAATATTATATTAATATTTCTTAAATCATAAAGTATGTATAATTATTTTATCCTAAGTTCTAAAGTTGGGTACAAGTGGGCCAAAGTAGCTCCCAACATGACAAGTGTCAAGTTGGGGACATGAATACATATTGTTGGGACTTAGTTCATTTCCTATCATCTTTCCATCATATTGACCATCATTGATACTATCCAGTCAATCATCCATGAGTATTCACACACCATGGAGCTATCCTTGGTATCTTCATGACTGTACCTGAACCCGTATCCATAGCCATTTTTTGTGTTGGTGTATCTGGTTAGCTTGGGAGCTGGACTGAAGAAGTGGGTTGTTAGGCCTGTGAGAAATTCTCTGGGTGAGAGAATTGTTGGGGATTGATTTCCTAAAGGTGTTAGACTACAACTACAGTGCTTTGAGACTTCCTGTCTGGCCTGTTGCTGAAGCCCGGAAAGGAAGTGGGACAGGAAAAGGACTGTTGAGCAAAGAAGGGGAACACTTCCTGGGTGGGATAGGCATGTGGGGAATGAGGGACTGTAGGTTGTTAGTTGAGTGAGCACCCATGACAGAGTCTTTCCTGTTGTCCATGATCCTTAGCCTGGTTATGAATCCTTTTACCCGGGTGGAGTTTAGTCCCAGCTCGAGGGTGACTCACTGTTGAGAGTGATGAACAGTGTGGTATAAGGCTAGGAGGTTCATGGAAGGTATGCATGCAGTTGGTGACATTATTACCAAGATAAGTGCCATTTGTGTGATAAAATTACATGCTGCATTATTATTTACGTGTTCATTTTTATGGGTTTATCTTATGCATGGTTCTGATTGTCTGTATATTTATGGGTATCTCTTGTATATGTTGCATGTGTATGTTTACGGTAATTTCAGTGTGAATCTGTGTATTTATAGATGTATTTGTATGTATACGTTTTATATATAATGCTTCCACGAGAGTTTTGTGTGTGCATATGTTTTAATTGCATGCAGTTAGAAAATTTATGTGGCATAGCTCAGTTGTATGTTGGGAAATGTTACAGTATGTTTCGTAGAGAGAACAGTAAGAGTTCTCTGGCGTAGCGTGGCTCGACATGGATGGTCAGGGACGTTACAAGTAAGGTAGAATATGCTAGTGTATTTTTTTTGCATAGTTTAGTTTTGGTTTGTTTTTGTTTTTTTAATCAATTTTATGTTTGCTTTTTTTTTAATTATTGTTGGTTGAACAGTAAATAGATTTATCAGCAGAGATGGAAATAAATAGAAGGATTGCAGGCTAATTTTTTTCCCTTCAATGGATTTTTGAGTAAAATTTTATTTTTGATATGGGAAAAAAATGTTTTACCTCATTCTCAAAATTTTCTGTGTGTTGGAGTAATTTTCAAATCACTAATTCTATTCATGTTCACCATGTCAAATATTTATACAATTGTTTTCTCATCTTACAAGTAGAATATTTTAAATAAAGGATACTATTAAGTTCCTCTTGGGATGAAAATGAGCATTCAAAAATGTTATGTCTTTATGTTAACATAATTCTAATTGGAAAATGTTGCTTGATTAAGCATCTTTTGAGTTCTGATCTTATTGTCCCACACACAGTAAATGGAAGTTTGGGTGTTAAAATCATGTTCATATCTAATTAAGCCCACTCTAATTCCTTGTAATTTCTATTATTATTATTTTATCATAGGTTTGGAGTTATCCCAATGATTACTTTCCCACTAATTGTTTTCTTTGGTAACTTTTAGCCAACATGATTTTCTGTATAGACTTCGTATAGTGAGCTTAACTGATTTTTTTATTTTTGAATAATTTCCTTTCAACACCCTTAGTTTTAATTCTTTCCTTTTGGCTGCACATATCTTATGCTCTAAGAGTCAATAATTTAAATATGATTCTAACTTTAGTCATGCATCTTACTTGATTCAAGTTTCTTCTTATCTGCAACAATAAGGGATATTTTTTAGACTGTCTCGAAGCATGTTTTGACATTATGCACAACACGAATCTTCTTGTTGGAATCTCTTTCACAGAATTACTTGGGATCAATTATTTTATCCCCCACTTGAGTTTTTGACTAAAGACTTAATCATGGTCTTGCTAATTCAAGGGGATTTCAGACTTGGTCTTTTCTTGGAAAACAATTTTTGGAATTGTTGATTTTGAGTCACTCATTTTGGTTACATTCTTGTTTTAACCCTAAATTGCACCATACATGCATACCCTGCATTTGGCCCTCTTGCTTGTTATTTTTTGCCAAGCCATCACTGAGCAGCTCTTCTTAAAAACCCTATTTTTGAAGATGTACTAGACCTGCACCACTATTTCTCGCGTACGCACGCTTGTTGCACCACTACAACTCACGTACGTATGCTAGATGGACCATTACAACCCGCGTATACCCACAATAGTTGCAAAAATTAAAAAGTTGCAAGGAATTCGTTGAGATTACGGGCTATTGGGTAGTTTTCCAACTGTCCCACCGCCTATAGCCCATCATCCAACCAAATAACCATCCTTTTGTCATATAAAAGGAGGTGTTGGGGTCTCATTCCAAACATAAACATAAGAACAATGAAACTCTGCCTGTTTCACATCCCCTCCTTGCCCCATATATTTACAGCCACCTTGTGAGATTTGTATCATAATTTCCCATTCTAGCCCTTTTTCCTCCATCATAAGCCTATGCCATTTCCCTAGAAGAAGTGTAAGAGGAGAAAGATACATGGAAGTGAAGTTGGAGATTGGTGAGGAGGAGCCTAGACCAAGTTCGCGGAGCAGTCGCCGATCTCATTGTAAGTAAACATTGTGATATCAATAAAAGGAATACTTTTTCTGTCCCAAAATATGATGTGTCAAATATCTATGTTTGATTTATGTTTTATACTGACATCTAACCCATGATTCATATATGAGATGCATGTTTTTAGTTCCCTGTTTATCTGTTTGTGAATGCAGGCCAACCTTGGGAGGAGTCTTGTAGTCAACGGAGCAATCGAACGCGAAAGGATCGACACCAGACATGGAGTTAAAGGTAAAGTTATTGGATCTTTTCACTTTGTATTTCATGCATGAATGTTGGGTATATTTGGGGTAGTCATAAAAAGTAGGAGACTTTTAGACGGTTATATATTCCTAGATGTTGAACCCTAGTGTAGTCCATAGGGGGGTTTTCCCACTATAGCAGAACTGCCGACCATACTGGGGAAACCTCTAGGGTTTTAGGGGGGTTTATGGGTTTTTAATTGGTTTGATTACCTTTTTTTTTTAGTTTTCTGTAAGTTATTGAGTCTTTAAGGGATTATGGTCACCTGTTGGTGCCAAACCAGTACTCCCTACCTTGTCAGTCTACCTGTTAGTTTTCTTTTTTAGAGAATTTACAGAGGTGTACGCGGCCTGCAGTGGGTTTTCACACGTACATACGCGCACTACCTTTAGACAGCCTGTGTACATACACATGTTGCTTAAGCACTAGTAGCGTGCATGTGTCAAGAAACTTTTTCCCTTAAGAAGGGGCAATTAACCTCTTCCCTGATTAAAGTCTGACTTCTCAAGGGTTTCTTCATTTAGTACCAGTCTCTATGGTTACAGTCTTTAGCCTAGGTTTGATGTCATTTTTCTTATCTTTTAAAGATTTCTTTTGTTTTCCTTGAAAAGGGTTTTAGATGAGTCTGTGAGTCTTTTCTGATCAGCATGTTTGGTATCGTCAGTGACTCTCTGCTATCCGCAGTGGGCCAGAAGTCAGTTTTTGGTCTTGTCTTGTCTTCACTTTTTCCCCATTTTCTTGCTTTAAAGAAAAAGAAAAATAATTCATTTTCAAGTTTCTTGTTTGAGGCATAGAAAAAAAAAGAATAGAAAAAGTTTTCATTTCTTTGTTTGGTTAAGTAGTTGGGTTGATTATTTTTCTTGTTAAGAGAAATAGTTATTTTCTTTAAGTTCTTTACTGATTGCTTAGAACATAAGTAACTCGTAGTTAAGAAAAATCTCGTTTTAGGTTTTCTTTTAAAAGATCTTAGAAAAATTAGTTATGAAAAGTTGGTTAAAGAGTTAGTTACAAATATTTATTTGTCAAAAAAAAAAAGTAATTTTTCTTTCAGTTTCATTTGCTTCTCCTTATTCGTCTCTCAAAACACACCACTAGTTTCATTGTTCTTTCCTTGACTTAAAACAAGCCATCTAAAATTAACGTTAATTTAAAATCAACTAGACTTTATGTTTGTAGGGTCAATCAATTAATCTAGGCTAGAGCCTTGAATTAGGTTGGAGAGGAAACTCTTCAAGGCTTACAGAAAAACATTGGAGTCAGTGTTAGGGAGTCTAAAAAGTCCAGTAAACGTGAAAGTTATTTGGGACCCCTCTCTAACACAGGGGATAAACACGAGGTCACGTACGGAAAGGTAGCGAAGATAACCACTCCAAAACCGGACCAAGCATAGTGGGGAACGCATATTGAGGACTTGTCATGGGATACTGTTGGTTGCATTTGACACGGAGCTTTGTGGATCTCAAATCCATTTGAGGTCCTTAGTTGTCTTCCGGACCACTTGCTTCCGATACCCTCAGTAGGTTTCAGGCTTATTTACCCTGCTCATTGTGGTCCACCTGACTATCGACTGTACCCACTTGGTGACTATTCGCGAGTTGGAAACATAGTTACCTTTATTTTAGGGACTTACACAGGTGACTGCGGGGGTATATTGTGGTACCTAGGGCAGATTTCAGGCCATGCTTTGTAGAGTATACCCAGAGGGTGCTTCTGTGTTCGAGTTTCACTTGCACCGGTAAGTTTCTCTAGTGTTGGCTGGTGTAACTGTTCTTCCAACTATTTAGTAGTTTGCTTTCTTTATCTCATAGGAAATTTTCTAGTGCGCACTTGGTCTTCAACGTTAAAAAAATCCTTACTATGTCGTTGATATTCTCACACAATGGAAGATCAAGAGCCCCGTCAGTCATGAATTCCTCTGGGCCTACCGGCGGTTAATTTGGAGCCACCACCGCCATTGCTACGGTGAAGACTTGACCAGCAAGGGTCATTTAAGGTGACTAGGCCACAGGAAACTGTGCCCAAGCCAACTCTCAGAGGAGAACACTCGTATCCAGAGGAATCAACTATTTCTAACCTTGGAGTGGAAGCTCTCGGTCCGTATAACTCTCTGATCACTGACTTGTCAGCACCACTTTTGATACAGCTTGCCCCTCCAAGGGTAACACATCATGAGTGTCAAACAGTCCTACAAGAAATGATGGAAGCAAATGTTGCTACTTCATCAGGGAGTCCTCCCACTCCCTCTACGGATGCCACTACTAGGGGCATTCTGCCTCCTAAATCACCTTCACCAGCCCAGACCACTATGGTCTCGACTGCCTCTACTTCAGGTAGCATTCCAATTCCATCGATGGTGGTGATCACTGCACCATTCAAACATAGTGTGACGGGTCCTTCGTTTTCATACGGGATGCTCGGCGTGATACGAACTTGTTCCTCACCTACTCCACCCTACAGACCATGGGTCTGGGGGAAGGGAGCTCAAACGCTCCTCTGCAAGGGTCCATGGGGGGCACCTCATCCCCCTATAACCCTTTCCCTTACAATGGGGGTCATATACCTCCTTCGCCACCCTCGCTTGGTGGTGCTTCTCAACAGCCTGTCTTGCCAAACATGTAATACAACTTGTTCAGAGCAGGTAGTCAAGGACCTTCTTCCTACACCATGTCGGTGGGTTCAATTTCATTCTCTTTGTTCGACATGTTTGGAAATAACACATTCTCATCAGTTTTCGTCTCAATCAGGGGAAACCCTGGTTTTGGACCACAAAATCCTGTGCATGGTACTATTCCTCCACAAGGGAAAAACACAGGAGTCTCCTCCTCACAAGGACTCTTGAATCCATGGCAGGGACTAGTTCCCTCATCAGGGATTCTGACCAGGGGAAACTCCTTCCATGGTCAATGGAACCCTGGGTAAGGCTCAATACATATTCCCGTTGGATTAGCAGGGGGAAACCCTTTCCAGAACCATTGGAACACAACGCAGGGAGAAATCCCTTCCCAGCCCTCAACGTCCAACTATGAGAGTCGGTCGATGACGTCTCAACAAGCGCAGTATCCAAATTTTGGCCAAGGTCATGGTTTTTACCAGAACCCTAGCCAGTAGTCTAACTTTTCCTGGCAACCTAATGCCAGCCAAATTCCAGGCTCCTTTCCTCCTGTACATAGTCAACAACCCAAACTACCATTTCTAGCGACATTGCATTTTTCAGACTTGTCAAGTTTGTTAAACGACCCAATCTGTCATGATCCACATTGGCCTCCCATGCCGACAAAGTTGCCCTCAGACATTCCAAAGTTTGAAGGAAAGCCTAACGAAGATCCAGGCGATCATGTGACCATGTTTCACCTATGTTGCTCGTCGAAATATCTGAGAGATGACTCCATTCAGTTGCATCTATTTCAATGCACTCTCATTGGGAGTATTGCAAAATGGTACATCAAGCTCAACCACTCAAGATACTCTTTCTTTAGCGAATTGGAAATGGTTTTTATCAACCATTTCCAACTACTTCCAACTACTTGTGTGATATGATGCTGACACCAAATTGTTGGCCAACTTCGAGCAGACAAAGGTCGATCATATCTCGGATCACATCCAAGAGTGATGATGTCTAAAGAGTTTGATAAAAGTATCGGTTCCACCAGCATTCCTACTGGAGTGGTTCCTTAAGTCTTTGGTACCTCAGCTATCCAAGGACGTTGCAATGTTGGGGGTCTTTTTCGAGGAAGAGGCAATAATGAGAGCTCAACAACTTGAATTGATATAATCTCAGTTTGGTTTACTTTATGAGGTTTTTCCAGATGTGCCATGGTCTATCCTTGACAAGACCAGACACAAGTCTGGACCACATGTTGATGGCATAGTTGGTTCATCACAAGTGAATCCCACTAATCAGCTATCAAATCAATTGCAACAATTGTCGATACAGTAGACAATAGCCAGCCAAACATCTAGTTCGGATTCTCCCCCTACTCAAACGTCAGATGTACACATAGTGCAGTCGGCAAACCCAAAGGCCAACTAGCAGCCTGACGGCAAGAAAAAAAAGTGAAACAAGAAGGGTAAGTGGGATAAGAAACCCATCATACGGCTCGCAGGGGAAACATAGAGAAAAGAAATTCGAAGTATCTGTGTAACCTTTTCACGAAAGACCACCTGACTCAACTGTGACCTTGGCTTGCGGAGGCCCAGAAGTTATTGGCACAACAACAACCTGTTGTGTTAACGAACCCATTTCCACATGGGAAAAATTGACTCAAGCCTCTTCGAGCACGGATGGGGGCAGTCAGGGACCTCCTACGTCTTCTAGTAACTCCTCGGTCGTGAACGTTTATATGTTGAAGGGTGACATTCACATAGCAACTAGGGAAAATGATTACGGAAAGACAAACACTATTGAAAGGGTAAAGAAGTTGAAACCCCATCAGTTCCTCTCCAGATTGAGAAGATGATGGGAGAAACAATGACATGCATCCTGAAAGGGGCATTCAAGAAAGCTTCGCACAATCCGAACTCAAGGGCCACCCAAAACTACTCTATGGTGGAGGATTTTTCACAAACCTCTTGCACGATGTCTTCTTTGGAGGTCCTTCAGAGCTGCCCTTCGTAGAGAAAGGCTCTGCTAGCTGTCTTAGGATCTACTAAGACCTGTAATCCGATAACGATCATGCTTGATATGACCGACTTGAAGCCTCGTCTTCCATACCACGTTGTGTTTCAGATAGCAGTGGCTCACCCCATGAAATCTTTTACTCGAAACATTTTCCGCATGGTGGTTGATGAGGGCACCTCGACATGCGTGATGTCATTGGCGTGTTGGAAGGTCATTGGCCAACCCATTTTGTCTCCGTCACCTACTCTCCTTACTACTTTCGATGGTCATTCTTTCATACCACATGGAATCATCCCTTCTTTCTTTGTGCAATTGGGAGGGAAGACCATGTGCATCGAATTTGAAGTGGTTGATGCACCTCTTGACTACAAACTGTTTTTAGGAAGGAGTTTGACATATGCAATGAACAGTTCCTCAGCTTCAAAGCTTATAGGGTAAAGAGAATTTTCTTCGGCATTTTATCACAAACTATGCCGAGATCACTAAAGGGTTCATGTGTTTAATAAAAAAGGGAGTCCCTTTCCATTGGGACAAAGACGCTCAGTGCTCTTTCGAAGCATTGAAACATGCCCTCATGTCTTCTCCTCTGCTCCGACCTCCCAATTATAATAAATATTTATTATTGTATTTGGTCACTACAGAATCGACCATCAGTATGGTCTTGGTTCAAGAGGATGATATTCTTGAAGAGCATGTGATTTATTACCTGAGTTGAGGCCTAGTTGGACTAGAACTCAACTACTCCGAAGAAGCTAGTGTTGGTAGTAGTGCATGTTGTCCAGTGGTTCCATCACTATATTATGCTTCGTAAGACCACCGTCGTTGTTGTTGTGAATCCATTATAATATGTGTTGACACGATGCATCATCGTCGGAAATATCAGTATATGGATTGTTATCCTCCAGGAATTTGACTTGGAGTTTGTTTCCGCGAAATCCAAAAAGTCACTGGTCTTTGCAGAACTTATCTTGGAACTTTCGGTTGAATCAAGTGATGTTATGCCCAAAGAATCACCGATTAAAGGAGATATTTTTCTAATTTCATCTTCGGACCCCTGCTATGGAGATATACTAGTCTATCTCCATACTTTGAAATTCCTCGCCTCTACTTCTCATGATGAGTGTCAACGTATATGCCATCATGAAAAAAACTATCTCATACTCAATGACACTTTGTATCGTCGAGGTGTAGATTGCATCCTTCGTCGGCGCATCACTCATGAAGAAGCGGAACTCGTTCTTAACGACTGCCACACTGGAGCATGTGGTGGTCATTTTTTTGGGTTGGCAACAGCCCAAAAGATTCTATGAGCCGATTACTTTTTGTTGGAAGATTGGTTGTTGTCATTGATGTCAACCATAGGCATTGGTTTTGGACCGCAAGATAGATTAAGGTATTTAGACATGAAGGACAATTCACATGCAGACACAACACCCATGGATGGATATTATACATCATGTTGTTTCTAGTGGTATGTGGCATGTCACGTGGATCCTCATGGTTGAGGAGAAATGATTTTTTGAATATGACAAAGTGAATTGAAGAAGGAAGTACATGTAGGCCTTGAAGATAATTAAAGAAAAGAATTACAAAATAAGAAAGTGGTAGGTCAGACCTAATGTTAAAAGGAAGTGAAATAAATGGTATAAATAACTATCATTATACATTAATTTTACACACAAGTCGAATTTCAGAGGAAATCAGAAGTAAAGAAGGCCAGATTTCAAGGGAGGATGAAGTCTTTTGGTGATGTGTTCTAAGGTATGTTATTTACAGGTCATCTTACCATTTTCTCTATAAAAAAATTTCTAGAATGATTCAAATGTTGAAATTTATATGGTAGTGATAATACATATCAAGGTACCTGTGGTAAAAATTTCATCTCTTGATTCGCTACAATTATGGAGATACACTCTATGGAAGATAGGGTTTTTGACCAATCCTGAAGCTAGTCAATAAACAAGTGTTTCGATTAAAATAGTCATAAATTCTTCATAGGGAATACAAATGAAGTGGGACCAATTTCACTGGAAATATTACAGACTTTAGTTTCTTGTGTGCGAGTTTCAGAATCTGATGTTAAATATTGAACGCGAGGCATTATGTACAAGTTAGCTCTCCTAAATAAACTAGAATTGAATAAAGTCTACCATTATTTCTATAACTTATTTTTGGGGAGGATTCAAGGAGTGAAACTTGGAGAAGTTTCATAGAATACATTGAGTAATATTATCTACAGGATTAAAGTATTCCAAGAATTGCAGAATTGCAGAAATTGAATAAGTCTCAGGAAGCATTATCAGGTTTTATGTGATGGTTGGTTAATGGTCATGATTTAATGTAAAGTTTTATTATCTCTCATATATTCTTGGGTGGAAGGAAGGGGAAAGGATGGAGAGTTCAAATCTCTATTGATATTGGAGGATTGTATCTTCCTCTTAGAGTTTTATCTCTCCCTTTACATTTGGGAGCTGTAGCTACCTTTGGAAGTCATTACTTCCCTTGAACAATAACTATTGATTATTTCTCATATATTGT
Source organism: Picea glauca (assembly GCA_000966675.3). Lineage (NCBI taxonomy): Eukaryota > Viridiplantae > Streptophyta > Pinopsida > Pinales > Pinaceae > Picea > Picea glauca. The sequence continues at coordinate 630,650 of JZKD02S0247041.1, forward strand.
GCATGGTGTATTGTGGTGTATTGGTACTATTGTTCATTTCTCATTTCATATAATTGAATGGTTTAAGTATAAGTTAAAAAGGTTTGTAAATTGTACCTGATATTGATTCACCCCCCTCTCAGTATCAACACTTTTGGCTGACATTACTCAAGGATTGCATTGAATTGGTCAAGAAGTGTCAGCCATGTCATATCTTCTCTCGGAAGATGAGGGCACACCCTGCTCCCATGTTTCCAGTCATTACTATTGGTCCTTTCACCAAGTGGGGGATTGATTTCACTACATGCCACCTGACCTCAGCCTGGGGGCATAGTTATATCATCGTAGCGGTAGACTACTTTAAAAAGTGGATCAAGGCTATGCCAACATTCAATAATGATGGTGAGACAACAACTCTCTTTATTTTCAATCAGATAATAGCAAGATTCGACATCCCGAAGGAGATTGTCACTGACCATGGCAGTCACTTTCAGAACAAAATGATGTCTAAGTTAACATCAAATATTGGGTTGAGGCAAGAGAATTCATCTCCTTAATACCCACAAGTGAATGGTCAAGTGGAAGCTGTGAATAAGTCTCTCAAGACCATTCTACAGTGAATGATCAATTCAGCCAAGTCAAATTGGCATTTGATGTTGTACTTGGCATTGTGGGCCTATCAAACATCTGTAAAAACTTCCACCTGTTTCTCACCTTTTCAACTCGTTTACGAGCTGGAAACAATCTTGCCAATAGAGTACCAGATCCCATCTCTAAAGTTGGCAGTACAGTTATTGCCAGACACTTCACTGCTTGAGGAATGCTTATTATATCTCAAGCAGCTCGATGAGTAGTGATGCGATGCAGCCTTGGCTAATGAGGCTCACAAACAAAGAGTCAAGTGTCAGAATGATCGGTCCGTTCATCCTCAATTTTCTCTGAAGGCGACCTTGTCCTAGTCTACGACCAAGATAAGGATCCCCTGGGGACAGGCAAGTTCAACCCCATGTGGTTCGGATATTTCATTGTTAAGGAGGTACTAAAGAAGGGTGCTTATCATCTGGTTTACTTTGAAGGGAATGCTTTAGCGGAGCCTAGAAATGGGCTCTACCTCAAGAAGTATTACTCATAGGTGGGTTGCCTTGGGTGACTTATTGTACATATGTATAGTTCTTGTACAGTTAGTTTGTTTTATCTTTTTGTTTTATGGACGTGTCGTTATTGATGTCATCTTTTTCATTGTGGAAGATGTCAAGTGAATCATAGGTTTTCGTTGGGTTCGCAGACGATGCTAGCCGACACACTCGGAGGCTTGGTTTTGTAGCTTGGATGATCTTCACACCTCGGGACCAGTTGCCATCTTCTAGAGGTATCTTTTTAGGTGACTCCACAAAAAATGTCACCGAGTACAGCACAGTGATAGAGTTGCTTCATGATGCTTTTTCGCATAGTATCTCTCACCTCCGAGTCTACTTAGATGCACAACTAGTTGTGTCCCAATTAAATGTGGTTTACCGCATTTATGATCCTACTCTACACCAATGGTTCCTTAGGGTACGTCTCTTAGAACGTTGCTTTAATTACATTACGTATATCCATGTTCCTAGGAGACTAAATCAAATGATAGATACTATAGCTAATAAAGTATTAGATTGGCATATTGCACACACATAGAAAGAAGCACACACATACACATGTACATACATTGTAAAAATGTGATCCATAAAGACATAAAAGATGTAAATATCCATATATATATATATATATATATATATATATATATATATATATCAAAAGTATCAGATTACATAGGTGGGTGCAAGCACCTCAAAAAATAATATATCCAATATACATCGTGGGGCTTATGCCCTCAAAAATATACAAAAGAGTGCCCTTGGCACGTAAGTATTCCACACTAGCTAAGCACGAGGCCTTTTGGCCCTGCCGTAGTGAACGACGACTTTTTACAAACGCTAGAAAAGATGGACCCAGGTCCGTGGCACCCCAATTATGTGAGGTTGCATCGATGGCGGGAGATCCTCGATATCAGCCATCGGCACTGTACGAGTGAGCGCGGTGAGGTTCCACTCCACCCGTCTTAACACTCTCTCAGCCTCTCCGGCTGGAGGTCCCCCTGCTACTGTTGTTAGTCTGGTGGCTACTGCTGGTACTTCCTCTGGTTGAGGACGCCACCTGGTCCTCGTAAAGTCTGTTAGACGCACTGGTCCCACATATGTACATAAACAGATACATAGTTGTCAAATACTCTGTTTCACATAAAAAAATGGTATATATAAAAAGAAATTAAAAATTAAAATAACTTTAAAAAGAAAACATACCCATCTCTCCTCGCTCATCTCCAGGAGGTACAGGCATGTCCAGGTCCCTAGAAAAGTTGATCCCGGCATAGGGGTAGTCCTCTATCGCTGGAATTTGTCGTGCCCACCAGTCAAAAAATGTGTCATCGAAGGCCTCTATGGTCCTCTGTCTCCCCTGTCGCAACAATAATGTTGCCCATCTACACATTGTTGGGAGTGAGGCCACATGCCCCTGCATAGTCTCTCGTGGACTAATACTGGGTACCCTCTCGAAGAAGAATGAACATACAATGGTCCTGAATCTGAAGTTCTTGTTACTCCATCCGCGACACTCGGTGATTTTTCTCTTCATGCAGTCAAGCATGGTCCAATCGAATATCCGTGCATTTAAGCACTGCATTGCACAATGCATGTGCACCCAGGAGGCCTGATGTAAGGTAGTGGATCCATTGATCCCCCCAATAAGTAAAACTATCACCTTCAGTGATAGGTTGGTAATCTTGTGGATCGGCACATGAGAACCTACTTTCTCAGTGCCAACCTCGCAATATAGTTCGATCAACTCGGCAATGTTATGAGGCCTGGGGGGGAAATATCGCAAGTTGACTGGTTCACCTCTCCTTGAGAGGTCATTCAGAAAGTAAATGTCTTCAGTCGTTGGAATCAACGAATGCCCCTCAAGCATAAATGCCTCAGCGTCAGGGTGCCAGTAATCCACCAAGGCATTCAACAGCCTAGGTTGTGCCCTCATGAATGGACACTGGAAAAACTTCCATAAACCACATTGTCTCAATGCGGCCATAGATGTAGGGTCTTCATAGACCAATATATTGATATCCTCATGCTCCCTCTCTCTCCAATGGAAATACATCCTGTCAAATGACAAGTTCATGGAGGAAGTTAGCTCTCGTATTTTCATATTTTCTACCTTTTTCAGGGTGTACGTGAGTTGTCTTGGACACAGTCACGTATGCATGTGAGCAGATTATTTTCTTCTCGCGGGCATACGCGGGTTGTCCTTGTACATCCCACGTACATGTAGGGCCGCCCCTTTTTAGGAGTCCACCCCCCAGAAAAAAAACTAAAACAAATGCAAAAAGGAAGTATGGAAATGAAAGAGGGGTTAATTTGTACTTACTTGGTCCTAGAGGAAGTTTGTTTCGTCCTATGAAGCTCCCAGAATAAACTATTCTCATAAAGGGGTGTTTTTGGCTTTTTTGTTAATTCTCAATTTGCAATGGTAAAAATGAGTTGTCAGCTTCTATTTATAGACTTTTTTGTCCCTTTTTCCACTTTTTTGAACCTTTTTTTTTTCTAGCTTGAAAATTATTGAACATGGTTCTTGAGTTTCTCATTGGATGTTACGATACACTTCACTTTTGGTTTAGAAAACTTTTTGAGAGATGGGTCACTTTTAAAGATTCTTTGGTAAAAGTTGTTTTTTCCAACTTTTTGCATTTAAGTTAGGATTCCACCTCCACTTTTTGCATCTTGTTGTATTTTCCACTTTTCCATAGGATCGATCCCACTGAATTGTGACACAGAACCGTCATTGCTTCTTTAGAAGTTTCATAATTTAGTGGTAGAGCCTACCTTCACATGGATGCCCTAGGTAGACCATGGTTGCATTTTGGTGTCCATGTCATCGTTAATGACTTTAGGCTCGGGAGTCCTTGTTAGTCCTATCATGATTAGGAGATTGAGCCACATATCTCTGATGTGTCATCACTCTTTGCCTCACTCTCGGGACTCCCAGAAAATGAGTCTTCTTTTAATCCCTTTTCAGACTCTTTAAACATGAAAATATTGTCAAGCGATCTTGTTGTCCTTCATGCTTACCAAACTAAAATTCGAAGGCACGTCTATCCAGCAGTAGTTTACCCCTTTTTCGGTCTCGATGGTCAATTTTACGAACAAAGGTATACTCTAGGAACTTTGGTTCGCTAGAAGAGTATTCTCGGGTATAAGTTTAACCCTTTTTCGGGCCTGAGGGACTAAATTTACGAAAAAGGAACCCCCACAGAGTCCATAGTTAAGCTCTTTTTAGACTTCCTAAAATCAAAAATATTGTCGAGTGACCTTGTTCCTTCACACTCATTAAACTGGTCCAGAAGAAAATCCCCTACGGAGTCCATAGTTAAGCTCTTTTAAGACTCCTTAAAATTGAAAAGATCATCGAGTGACCTTGTTCTTTCACACTTGTTAAATTGGTTCAAAAAAACATCTATTGGCATGAGTTTACCCCTTTTTCCAGCCTGTAGATTAAGAGGAAAAAAGTACACCTCAGGATATTCGTCTCGCCGGGAGAGTTCTCCTAAGTAGATTTTATACGTTTTCGGGCTAAGAAGACTAAATCTAGAAAAAGGTTGTGAGTCCATAGTTAAGCTCTTTTTAGAGTCCTTAAAATTGAAAAGATTGTCGAGTGATCTTGTATGTGTCACACTCGTTAAAATGGTTTTGAATAGATGTCTTTTCGGTGTTATTTTATCCCTTTTTCGAGCCAACTAGAATACCTTCGAAAAAGGTGCCCCAATGGAGTCTTCTTTTACATTTTTTCAAACTCTCTAAACGTGAAAAAACCATTGAGCTTACCTTCTCTGAGCTCGTGAAAAAACCATTGAGCTTACCTTCTCTGAGCTCATGAAAAAAACATTGAAGGGGGTTTCATCATGTCTTGATAATCAAAGTTTCATCTCTACATTGTTGGCCTAATTCCGGCTCCATGTTGCTCTCAACTAAACCTTTGAAGCATGCCTTCTACGCAAGCCTTGTAGCACTTTTCCTATGTGACCTGACACCTTGACCCATGGAGGAATTTTCTCCGAGTGTCCTTTTCCTGCACATGTCTCCTTTCTATGAGAATTAGTGTGTTACTTGTGCTTGGAACTAGTATCCTTACGACACTCGTTCCTCCTTTGTAACGTACCATTCTTTTATTCTTTTTCAAGCTCTTCAAAATATTGAAAAAGACAAAAAAAAATCAAATATACCCAAAAACAAGGATGGGAAATTTATTTTCTTTTTATGGCAGCACAATGAGTCACTCTTGGACCAATCACATCCTTTCATTTGTCATCAAGCATTGGGATTTAATATGACCTTAGGAATTTTTTCTCACTACATAGAGTTGCGTCCTCCTTCGTTTGGTTATTCTTCCAAACACATGGAGAGTTTTTGTTGCCTTCTGCATTGTGAACTTATGTCAATTTCATGTTGCTTGAGTCTGATCATCTGTCGTGCTATTTTCCAGGGGAATTTTTAACCAACTTGAGTCGACCTTTCTACATTTTGTCTCTTATACTCATGCCCGGCCATCCCAAAAGTCCAATCAAGTCCTTGTTCGAAATCAATGAAGTTCTTTGCCTGATCACTGAGATCCTCATGTTTGTTCCCCGACGAGTCATCGAAGACCTCTAGGTAGTGAATTCATACACTCATATTACACTCCTACCTGAGTTTTGAAGATATTGAAGTTGTTTCTCGAGCTCTGAAGGCCTCATCTCCAGCCATCGGGCGTCATTTGGCTTCTTAAAGATGGATATTATGCATGTATACCTTTGATTTTGAGATGTAGATCCATTGTGTATTGCTCACGGCTACACTTTATATAGTTATATGACATGGATCTGTAGTGTATTTGATTGGAAGCCATGATTTGTTCCATCCCGAGCATGGGTATGCCCGCCTCGGTGAGACAATTGTTATTTTTGTAGATGGCACCTCCCGAACTCTGGTCCCAATATCACTCGCTTCGTACGTTGGTGAATATTTTGTAATGTGTTTTGGCCATCAGATGCTCTTCTAACCTCACAAATTAGGGGGCATCTATTATAACCCTAAATTGCACCATACATGCATACCTGGAAATTGGCCCTCTTACTTGCTATTTTTTGCCAATCCATCACTAAGAAGCTCTTCTTAAAAACCCTATTTTTGAAGATGCACGCACCTTGCACCACTACTTCCCACATACACATGCTTTTTGCACCACTATATCTTGCATATGTACGCTAGATGCACCATTACAACCTGTGTATACCCACAAAAGTTGCAAAAATTAAAAAGTTGCAAGGAATTCGTTGATATTACGGGCTATTGGGTAGTTTTCCAACTGTCCCGCTGCCTATATCTCGTCACCCAACCAAATAACCATCCTTTTGTCATAGAAAAGGAGGTGTTGGTGTCTCATTCCAAACATAAGCATAAGAACAGTGAAACTCTACCCATTTCACATCCCCTCCTTGCCCCATATATTTGCAGCCACCTTGTGAGATTTGTATCAGAATTTCCCATTCTAGCCCTTTTTCCTCCATCATAAGCCTATTCCATTTCACTAGAAGAAGTGTGAGAGGAGAAAGATACGTGGAAGTGCAGTTAGATCTTGGTGAAGAGGAGCTCGAACTAGGTTTGTGAAGCAGTCGTCGATCTCATTGTAAGTAAGCATTGCGATATCAATAAAAGGAAAACTTTTTCTATCCCGAAATATTGATGTGTCAAATATCTATGTTTGATTTATGTTTTATACTAACATCTAACCCATGATTCATATATGAGATGCATTTTTGTAGTTCCCTGTTTATCTGTTTGTAAATGCAAGCCAGACTTGGGAGGAGGCTTGTAGTCAGTGGAGCAATCGAACGCGAAAGAATCGACATCGGACGTGGAGTCAAAGGTAGAGTTACCAGATTTTTTCACTTTGTATTTCATGCATGAATGTGGGGTATATTCTAGGTAGTCATAAAAAGTAGGAGATTTTTAGACGATTAGATTTGCCTACATGTTACACCCTAGTGTAGTCCATAGGGAATTTTTCCCGCTATAGCAATTCTTGATTAATCTTATTTGTATCATGGCTTAATACTACCCTCTTATGTCAATGTTGAAATCATTCAAATGCTTGGGGGTTGTAAATACCTCAGTGGAAAATATCAATGCAACGTATAAGATTCTAAATTTTGAGTTATGAACATCTGTGTTGACCTTAGCCATGGTAATAAGTTTTCAAGATGTGAATTCCTTATGAGTATAACTCGTGAATCTATTGCAATCTATTTTTCAGCACACCATGAATCTGAACCTATAACACCAGAAATAGCTCAGGTTTATTCATAAATTGGAGCGATAAGCATGCTTTGGTCATGTTGGAATATCTTTTTATTTGGTCTCTCTTGCCCATGATCTTCTTCATTTCATTTTCTGAATTATATGTTTAGTTATTTTGGATGGAAAACCTATCGAGTAGAAAGACAAGTTGCACACTCATTGAAATTTCATTTTCTCGTATTCTATGTGATATGTAAGCTCAATGAAGTGAAATTCATAATTCGTCTTCTTGGAACACTCTTGGAAACTTTATGATATTAGATCCGTGGATTTTTCCATCATGCCAAACATAAACTCATTAGAAATTAGGCTTTCATCATTTAATTCAATTATGGTTTCTAATTATATCTTTCATTCATGATGGGGGAATCAATCAACCAAGGTGGTTATCTGAGATTATTTGTACCTTTTCAAAGTGTTTTAATTGCTTATATGTCCATAGTAATTTCCTCTTACCTCTCGTAAGGTTGAAGATAATCATACAAGGATTTCAAATTATTATCATTAATGACAAGAGGAAATATATACCTTGGCTTGCAAGGATGGTGATTTTTGAATCAAATTTTAATTTATCTTGTAAGAACGAAAAGGGTTTGTTGATGGACAAGTATCATTAGAAGACAGATGGAATAAAATATTTATGGTTCTTCTTGTAATCTGATTGATTTTGATTTAAGGAACGAGAGGATGTTTCCAGGGATCCGAATACTACAACAATCAACGACACTAAGTCTCTTGTCGAAGGGAATATTGTGGGAAAGAACATAATGCTTATTTACCAAGAAGAAGGCTATGAGATTTGGCTAAATGAAAAAAATATGGATACTTGAATGACTTCATTGGCCTTATGATTTTACATAAGTTTCATGACAGCCAATATAGTTTAATTTTAGAATAGCTTAGCAGGGTTTGCTTATGATTAATTTTAATTTTGGTCTTTATTTTTTTTAGTCTAATCTCATTTTAATAAGTTTGTCATTTAGAGGAAGAGTTGTTTTCCCAAACTGTCAAATAGTTAAACATAAGATTCTCTTTTGTTATGCAGGTTGGAAAATGGATTTTGCAACCAGTAGCTCATGATTTTTCCTCTTTGTATGAAAGAAAGTTAGGGAACTATTAATCTACATTTGGTTGTTTAGATTCCTTTGCAATATGTTTTAAAATTAATCAATCAAAATTTCACCAACTCAAAAATTGATCGGAAATATAGTCTCATTCACATATTCCCCTTTTGAGTTATGATATGATCTTAAACACATTCTGTGAAAGAATTGATATTTGGAGTCATTTTCATTCTGTCATGATTATTTTGATGAACTCCATAACTATAATAATATCCCCTCTTCACATCATCATATGGAGTCACTTGAATCTTTGGGATTTATAACTATCTTCTATGACAAAGAGAAATTGATACTTTGGTGATAGATATTCCATGTAATTTCTGATGTAGAAAAGTTCATTATGTTCAAATGTGCAAAGGACTTTCTCGTGACAAGACATATTGAGGGTTTATGGATTTGTGGAATGTTTCATTTGATTGAATTTAAAAATATGTTGTGACAAAGCATCTCCATTAACCCATTTTGCTCGGTTCCTGGAAGATTTTTTTTGTTTCACTGAATGAAAGGGAAATTGTGTGTGACATTTGGATTGGATGATTGTGTTGTGAATTTTCTCCACTGGATTATCAATTCTCGCAATCTGACTTGTTTTTCCTTTCATATCTTTACCATGGGAATCTTTCTATTGGGATTTATTTATAATGTTAACATTTCTTGCTTAATTATTTCCCTTGGTTTACTTTCCAAGTCTTCACATGAAATATCCAAGAGCTAAAATCCCCTACATAGAATACAATGACTCTATTTATTAAAATTCACCCTGCCTGTTGGCCTTCCACCTCCTTAACTCTCGATCTTCTGCCTCCCTAAATATTAATCATTTGTTTGCATTTTTTTTTCTTTATCCTATATGGAATGACGAGGAAATACTAACAACAAAAATGTTCATAATTTGTTATCTCCTACATAATGCACATTCACATTTCGAATTTGTCATTTACTTCTTGTAGACCATCATGGATTTTGACCCTAGTTTGCCTTATACAATGTGGTCAATAATTTGCACACTATTGGTCAGATTTTCTTTTTTCCTTGGGATTTTCCCATTATGAGATTTCATGCTTTATTAAATATTTGTACTTTATCCTCTGCCATTTGAACTTGATTCTTGTTTGTTGATTGTTGCTCGTGTGTTGGAATCTCATCCTTTGTTGTAGATCACATTTGTAGAGCCATTGTTGTGTACTAGTGGATCATCCTTATCTTGATGTCTAGCATACATGTTTCTATAGTATACTCCTACACATACTATGGATTTATATTTTTGTGTATGATATTGTTTCATTATTGGTACTTGGATGCCATTTACCACAAAATACATGAGCTGCCAATACATAAAACTTTAAAACATACTTTAAAAAGGTGCATTTAAACATAGAGAATTCAATTGGAATCTTATTAAGGAGTTCACATATATGTCTCTGAGTTTTATCTATGTTCCCTTGTATGATGATTTCACAGACATCCTCATTGAAATGCTATGTTATCAGGTTCATGGGTTGTTGATAATGTGCTAGTATTCAAATTTAAAAATATGGAATGAATGGTGAGGAATATCTTGAAACTTATAACAGACAAGTTGTAGAGATCGGTGATACCTTTCTGACAGTATAAGGAGCATGGAAAACAAAGTTTTAGGGTCAAAATTTATGGGAAAAACAAAATTGGGAGCTAGATTTTGCTCGATGTGCTATGTTGTGCCCTGACGAATGTTTAGGGTAGTACGCCTTGAGTTTGTATAGCACGCCCACCAATGATTTAATTCTCTTCCCACTTCATAAACCTTGGTATAAATATGTCCTTTTTATTTAGTCATCCCTGCCTCAAGGAATCGGGTTTTAATTTTATCTCATGTTCACGGGTTGATATATAAGATGGAGCTAGAAAATAAGATATTTGAAGTACAAAGGTATCAACGGATGGAATGTTTTGGAGTGTTGACATATTGGTATACCAATGTTTAAGAGTTATGAAATATCAACAAATGGAATGTTTAGGAGTATAAATGTATCGACAGATGGAATGTTTAGGAGTGTTGACATATCGATGGATGGAATGTTTAGGAGTGACGATATATTGATGTACCAAATTTTAGGAGTGTCAATATAAGTAGAGTGGTGAGAATTCTATAATGAGTGAGGAGTTTTGAGACATTGTTTAAGGGGGGAAATGAAATTATGTCTCATTATCCATGTTGCATTTGTTTTATTCACATGCCACCTTAAACTACATGCATCCTCATGTTCAAGTTCGTTGAAATTGGAACAAAGATGTGGCCATAGACATGGATGAACAAAAGAATAGAGAGGATAGTAAAACATTGTAAACTTGTAGCAGGGATATCAAAAAATATGTTGTTGGACATATTGTCATTCATGTGTTGTCATTGATGTCAACCATCATAATAAGCAGAGAAACAAGGTTAAGCTCAAGAGGGTTAGCAAGTGCAGAGATAGGCTAAAGCAATTTGTGATTATTGTTGATCACGATAGGATCAACAATGTTCATATGATAAAAGATCAGGAAGGTTAGCGATATACAGATATCAAAGAACAGAAGATATGGTGCGATGAAACTCAGATCAAATCCATATCGTTGATGCGTAAATGCCATACCAATGGCATGGATCAATTGCGGAGAGAGAAAGCAGAATTAAACTACTTTCTAGTTACAATCCCTCAATTGATCTAGATCGTCAGATCTCGTAGCTCCAAAGATATACGACTGTAGTTGATCCAACAAATGATGATATTAAGCCAGATTAAATCGTGACCATCAGATGCGCAATCTCCAGATCAAAAGAAGCAGTGAATTGTGGAGATCGAAAGGAAAATTAAATATCGTGTTTGTTCCAATTCCGCAAATAGTCATGACCATCCGATCTTATAGCTTCGAAGATCAATGATTGTGGTTGACTCACCAACAACGCACAAATTCATATTGTGGAATTTGGGTGTCTATTTAAATCACTCACAAGTAGTGGTTCCGCAATCATATTCGACCGTTGATATGCTTCAGTGTCTTCATAACCGTTGGATCACTTTAAAGTGGAAACATAGGATAAGCAAGGTAAGATTTGAGATCTCATTTATGCGAATTTTCATGATTCGTTTGATCATTCTAAGTGGAAGGAAAGGATAAGCTAGAAGAGTTTCACCGTAGACAGATCAAGTCGTTGATCCAAGATCCAGATCGAACGAACATATTTCACTTCGGGTCTAAATATGTGAGGAGGTTACACTCTAGAAACTTTGAGATTTGGAATACCCAAAGCCTGGAAATCTAAAATGAATAAGGACCATTGGATTTGGAGGAAATACGATGACCATTGGATCAGGGTTGTTGGTCAGCAGACCACATCAGCAAGGACGGTTGGCAGACCACGTCAGGAAGGATACGTGGAAGACCACATCAGAAAACTACATCAGCAAGGATGATTGGTAGAACACGTCGGCAAGGATACATGGCAGACCACGTCAGCAAAGGGTATATGGGAGACCACGTCAGCAAGGATACGAGTCGTCTGATCTGAGAGATCACTTCGGGAGTATTCTCAACCATCAATCTACTATAGTGGAAGGAGAGTGTAAGTGGAAACGTTAACCGACAGCAAGTGGTGTCCACTGTTTTATGACTGACTCGGCATGTGATCACTCTGGAGGATAGAAGGGGTTGAGATTTGAAATCTCTGAAGTCCGAAGACCTAGAGTAAAAGGTGGTTATCCATCTCGATGCTTGATTAATTTCTATCCATCTGATTTAGCAATGAAAGGATGAGTGTAAGGATCAAAGTTGAACATTGATCTGGTTCTATGAAATAAACCGTCTGAACTGTTTTGAAGATTTGAAAAGTTGAAAACCTGAATTTCCGAAGGGAAAAGTCCCATCATCTGTCCACCTCGTCAGAATATTAAATCCTGAATGTTGATTTGATAAAGCACTCAAGCACTCATTTGGCTTAGCATCTAGTTACCGCCACTGGTCATATGGAATAAGAGATATACAGGCAAAAGATAATAAGTTGCTAAAGTAGATAAACCCATGGTTCTATACCTGTGATTACATAGAAATGGATTGAAGGAAGCACCTATGCAGAACTCTGATACTGCGATAATAGTAGAGATTTGAATCAAATTAAAAGAATGAAATTAATCCATGATTGGGATCTATTTATGAAAAACCTTCACGGGAAAATAAATAAACAGTAATTAATATTAATTAATCGAAGAGGTGTTATGGTCAAAATAAAGGGACATAGTTGTGTCATTCTCACATCATTTGAAGAATATATAATCAAGGAAGAGTGTTGAGAAGTTGTGTGTCTCTGCAATCTGAATCAGAGAATATATTAAATCAGAGAAGCAGATAGAGATGCAGTAAAAGACTCTATATAGAAGCTTGTCCAGATTCAGAAAATCAAGGGTGGTTGGGTGGTGCAAGGGTAGGTTGGTGCCTACAGAGGGAATTGGTGCTTCCTTGTCAATTGTAGCTGACTAAACAGGGGCTTGTAGCCTCCTACCAGTTGGTGCTGGTGAACTAGGGTGTGGGTGCATCCTGATCAATTGGTGTTGATCTAAAAGGAAGAATATCTTCTTTCTATGTAACATGTAAAACAATTTTGAAGTTAATGGAAAAGATTTTTTGGTTTTCCCAATTGGGTTCCATGATAAAATACTGTGTTAAAATTTTGTTTGCATTAATAAATGAAAAATTGATATAATTTTTGTGTCACTGATTCACCGACCCCCCCCCTCTCAGTGACAGGATCTGATCTTTCAATTGATATCAAAGCAGGTTCCTTCAACATAGTCTAACAAACTTGAAGGTAGATCCTGAATATGGATCAACAAGAGGGAATGTCAAACAAAAAAGAACCATTGTTCAATGGAGGAGGCTATGCTCTATGGAAAATAAGAATGAAAAACTTATTGTTGGCTCTTGGTTTTGATATCTGGAAATATGTTGTAGATGGTTACACTACACCAACTACTCCACCCAAAGACGTTGCAGGAAAGAAAATCTGTAATGACAACTCAAGAGCAGTTAATGGAATTCTAGCAGGGCTGACTAATTTTATATGTGTGAAGGTTATGCATTGAAAATCAGCCAAATAAATCTAGGACAAGTTGGAGGTTGTATATTAAGGAGATGACAAAGTCAAGGAAGCCAAACTACAAAGCTATAGAACTCAGTTTGAAAATCTGAAAATGAAAGAAGAAGAGAATATTGTTGAGTACTTTCATAGGGTAGATGAAGTGGTTAACTCAATTAGAGCGGCAGGAGAAGATATTACAGATAAACCCATTGTGCAAAAGATACTAAGGTCATTACCTATGAGATATGATGTAAATATTTCTTCAATTGAAAATAGATCTGATCTAGACACACTCACAGTTGATCAGCTCCATGGAATTTTCACAGCATATGAAATGAGAACAAGGAATGATAAATTAGCAAAAGATGAAACAGTTTTCAAAGCATATAAGACAAATATAAATCAAAATAAAAAAACCTCAATTCAGCCACCATGAAGAATCTGATGTGGAAGAAGCCAATTTCATTAGAAAACTTCAGAAAGGATTAGGGAAGTACAAAGGCAAGCTTCCTTTCAAATGTTTTAACTATGGAAAAGTTGGTCATTTTACATCCAAGTGTCCCTATCCCAAGGAGGACCCTGAATATGGAGAAAACAAAACCAAACAATACAAGAAGAAGGAAAAACCCAACTACAAGAAAAAGTTTTACAAAGGGAAAAATATTTTTTACTCAAAAGAAGAAAACAACAGTTCGTCAGAGTCTAGTGACAACGATGAATCTGATGATGATGAAGTCCTTTTCTTAGGTATTGAAGAATCTAATGAGATAGAAAAAATTAAACATGAGAAATATTTAGAAGATGAAGCAGAAGTTAATATGGAGGAAGAACTTCTCAATGCCTTGGATGAATTAAGAAAATACAAAACCAGATATAGACAACTCAAAAGTTTTGTAGTTGAACAAAAGAAAAAACATGAACAAGAAGAAAAGGAGATGGAAAAACTCATGAGCAACCTGAAAAAAAAAAATCCTAGAAGAAAATAAGATTGAAGAAAGTCTGGAAAAGTCTCTTAAAGAAAAACAAATAATCTATGAAAGAACGGAGGCAGAAATAGTTCACCTTAAAAAAGAACTAGATGCAAAAATCATTCAAACAAGATATGAAAATAGCTCTAAGATATTAGACAAGATTATTACCACACAAAGGGATTCGGGTAATAAAAAAGGAAAAGGTTATTCTCAAAAGGAAATCCAAGTTAAGTCAATATCTTATGCAGATGCTCTCCTCAATACATTCAAGAAGAAAAATGAAGAGAAGATAAGTAATGATCAGAACTCCAAAGGATTACTTCCACACATTAGGAAGGAAGACAAGACAATACCAAAGAAGTTTTATCAAAACATGTATCCTCACATTTTCCTTGGTTATTTCTTTGCATGCTCTAATTTTGGACACAAAGCTATAAATTGTAGAGCATATAGAAGGAAAAATCTGAAGGTTAAGAACTATATCCTTAAGGATAACCAAGAAGTAAATCGATTTAAAAGAAAAAACTATAACTCCTTTGCACCTCTACAAGAAGGGGACCTAGAATTCTTCAGATGTCATAAATATGGACATAAGGACATTAATTGCATATTAATGAAAGTCTCAGAACAACCAAAGTTCATTAGAGAGAAAAATAAACTTTGGAGAGAAAAAACATCAAAAAGGGAATGTCTTATTTCCCTAAAAGCTCAAGATAAAAAGTATCTCTAGTATATTGACAGTGGGTGCTCAAAACATATGACAGGTAACAAGAACAATTTTTTAGACTTAAAGAAACAAAAGGGTAAAGTTACATTTGGTAATAATGCTTCAAGTAACATACTTGGGAAAGGCACTGTGAGCTTGGGAAAAAACAAAGCCAGAAATGTGCTACTTGTCGAAAAATTGAAGCCTAGTTTATTAAGTGTCAGCCAAACCTGTGATCAGGGGCACTTCTTCATCTTTGATTCCCAAAAATGTGAGATTAGGAGAGAATACACAGGAAAATTATTTGGTACTTCTCCTAGAACTCCTAAAAATGTATATATACTAGACGCAAAATTGAATGAGGAGTGTCATGTAAATTTAGTAGATGAAAGTTGGCTATGGCATAGAAGGTTGGGGCATATTAACTTTGAAAATCTAGTGAAAGTCAACAATCTTGGTGCAGTAAGAAACTTTCTAAAGATCATAAAACCCTCAAATGCTATGTGTAGACATTGTCAACTAGGGAAGTAAACTAGAATAAGGTTCAAGGAAAAAGAATACTCAACCTCAAAACCTTTAGAGATTGTTCACACTGACCTATGTGGACCTACAAGGACCAAGAGTTTGCAAGGAGAGTCTTACTTTATGTTGTTCATTGATGATTTTACTAGAATAGGTTGGATATGTTTTCTCAAAGAAAAATCAGAAGCACTTAACAAATTCAAATCCTTTAAAACCCTTGTTGAAAATGAAAAGGAGACAAAAATCAAATGTCTTAGATCAGAAAATGGTGGTGAGTTCACCTCAAAAGAGTTTGATCTCTTCTGTGAAACCCGTGGAATAAAAAGACAATTCTCTGTTGCCAGAACACCTCAGCAAAACAGGATTGCTGAGAGAAATAATAGAATAGTTCAGGAGGCTGCAAGGACTATGCTCAATGAAGCAAAATTGTCAGATAGATATTGGAGGAAAGTTGTAAGAACAGCAATATACATATTTAACAAAGGTCAGCTTAGGGTTAATAGTGATAAGACTTCTTATGAACTATGGTTTGGAAGAGCTCCATCAGTAAAATACTTGAAGTTCTTTGGAAGTAAATGCTACATCAAAAGACTTGATGGGAATCTTGGAAAATTTGATGCCAGATCAGATGAAAGTATTTTTCTTGGATATCCTTCTAAAAAGAAAGCATATAGATGATACAATATTAGATCACATAAGATTTTTGAGACTAAATATGTCAAGGTGGATGACCTAAAAACGTTAAGGATCAAAAATCAAGAGACTATACTTGAAAGTGAAGATGAAGATGAAGATGAGACAATTGGCACACAAGTAGAAGAAGTAGAAGATAATGAAAAATAAAGGGAAGAGGATGATATGGATACTAGTGAATATGAAGAAGATAGTCAATATGGAGAGATAAGAGAAGAATTCCCAAGAAGAGACAGAAAGACACCCTCAAGAATTACTCAAAAGAATCATCTTGAAGAACTGATTATTGGAGATATGAATGATGGAGTGCACACAAGAAGACAACTACGGTATCAAACATAAATAGCATTGTTGTCACATATTGAGCCCAGGTCAATCAAAGAGGCATGTAAAGACAAGAATTGGGTCAAAGCTATGAATGAATAATTGGACAAAATTGAAAAAAATCAAACTTGGGAACTAGTTCCAAGACCAAAAAACAAAGAAGTCATTGGAACTAAATGGGTGTATAAAAACAAAATGAATGAGAATGGGCAGGTAATCAGGAACAAAGCCAGATTGGTATGTAAAGTATATGCTCAAGTTGAAGGAGTAGAATATGAAGAAACCTTTGCACCTATGGCCATATTAGAGGCAATTAGGATGTTCCTAGCTTTCTCCAGCTATAGAAAATTTAAAGTGTACAAAATGGATGTCAAGTCGGCATTTCTCAACAGAAATTTAGAAGAGGAAGTATATATTGAGAAAACATAAGGGTTTCAATTAAATAACAAAGGAGACTATGTTTGTAAACTAAATAAAGCACTTTATGGGCTAAAACAAGCACCTAGAGCATGGTATGCAAGGCTAGATTCTTACTTACAAAAACAAGGCCTAAAAAGGGGATCAACAGGAAACAATCTTTACTGTAAATTGATGGTAATAACATGATTATTGTGGAAGTATATGTTGATGATATTATATTTGGTACTAATGATGAAAAAATGAGTAAGGACTTTGCTAGGATGATGCAGCAAGAATTTGAAATGTATTTGCTTGGCGAATTGAATTTATTTCTTGGATTACAAATAATACAGTCCAAAAGAGGTGTCTTTATCCATCAGTCTAAGTATGTTAAATATATGCTCAAGAGATTCCAGTTAGAAGATTGAAAACCTGTTAGTACACCTATGATAGTTGGATGCAAACTAAGAAAGGATGATGAGTCCAAAGTTGTAGATCCAAAACACTACAGATCAATGATTGGCAGTTTACTCTATGTAACAGCTTCCAGACCTAATGTCAAGCAAGTTGTTGGGATGGTGGCTAGATTCCAAGCAGCACCAAAGGTGTTCAAACTATAAAAAGAATCTTTAGGTATTTGAAAGGAACTATAGATCTTGGTTTGTGGTACCCTAGAAAGGATTCATTCACTTTAAAATCCTATTCAGATGTTGATTGAGTAGGAAGTGTAGATGACAGAAAAAGTACAAGTGGAGGAGAATTATTTTTGGGAGAATCATTGGTATCTTGGATAAGCAAGAAATAGTCCTCAATTTCTCTATCTAGCACTGAAGCTGAGTATATTGCAATAGAAGAATGTTGCACACAAGGGGAATGGATGAAAAAAACCCTACAAGACATCAAAATAGTATTTGAAGAACCTACTACTATCCACTGTGATAATACAAGCATTATAAGTCTCTCTAAGAACCATGTCCAACATTTAAAATAGAAACACATTCCCATAAAGTACCACTATCTAAGAGATCAAGTTGAGAATTAGAACATTAAATTGGAATATGTTCCAACACAAGAACAGGTGGCAGATATTTTCACAAAACCCTTAAGCAGAGATGCACTTGAATATCTCAGGCAATAATTGGGAGTAATCCTTCTTCCAACCTAAAATCTCTCAAGAAAATAATGCATCAGTTGGCACCTATTCAGGGAGAGACAATAATCAAAATCAAAAGGAGTCATTTAGTTATGAAGGGAAAAGTGTGATTGTAGGAGGAGTTACCAATGGTCAAGTCTCTGATCATAAGTATTTAGACAGACAGATCATAGGAGAAGAAACCCTTTTCCATTGATGTCAAAGGGGGAGAGGAAATTCAGAGGAGACATGCAACATCATAGGGAGATTTTGTGTATGAAGTTAGTGGGTTTCCCTCAATGACAAAGGGGGATATTGTTGGACATATTGTCATTCATGTGTTGTCATTGACGTCAACAATCATAATAAGTAGAGCAATAAGGTTAAGCTCAGGAGGGTTACCAAGTGCAGAGATAGGCTGAAGCAATTCATGATTATTGTTGATCATGATAGGATCAAAAATGTTCCTATGATAAAATCTCGGGAGGGTTAGCGATATACAGATATCAAAGAACAGAAGATATGGTGCGATGAAACTCAGATCAAATTCAGACCGTTGATGCACAAGCACCAGATCAACGGCAGGGATGAATTGTGGAGAGCGAAAGAAGAATTAAACTACTCGCCAGTTACAATCCCGCAATCGGTCTAGATCGTCAGATCTCATAGCTCCAAAGATCTACGACTATGGTTGATCCAACAAACGATGAGATTAAGCCAGATTAAATCGTGACCGTAGAATGTGCAATCACCAGATCAATGACAGGGGTGAATTACGGAGATCGAAAGGAAAATTAAATAGTGCGCTTGTTCAAATCCCGCAATTATTCAGGACCGTCCAATCTTATAGCTTAGAATATCAACAATTGTGGTTGACTCACCAACAACACACAACTTCATATTGTGGAATTTGGGTGTTGAGTTAAATCACTCGCAAGTTGTGGTTCTGCAATCATAGTTGACCGTTGATCTGCTTCAGTGTCTTCATAATCGTTGGATCACTTTAAAGTGGAAGGATAGGATAAGCAAGGTAAGATCTGAGATCTCATTTATGCGAATTTTCGTCAGTCGTTGGATCATTCTAAGTGGAAGGATAGGATAATCTAGAAGAGCTTCATCATAGACAGATCTATTCATTGATCCAAGATCCAGATCGAACGAACATCTTTCACTTCGAGTCTAAATATGTGAGGAGGTTACGCTCTGGAAACTTTGAGATTTGGAATACCCGAAGCCCAGAAATCCAAAATGAATAAGGACCATCGAATTTGGAGGACATACGATGACCATTGGATCAGGGTTGTTGGTCAGCAGACCACGTCAGCAAGGATAGTTGGCAGACCACATCAGCAAGGATACGTGGCATACCACGTCAGAAAACCACATCAGCAAGGACAGTTGGCAGACCACGTCGGCGAGGATACATGGTATACCACATCAGAAAAGGGAATATGGGAGACCACGTCAACAAGTATACAAGACGTCTAATCTTAAAGATCACTTTGTGAGTATTATCGATCGTCGATCTACTACAGTGGAAGGATAGTGTAAGTGGAAATGTTAACCAACAATAAGTGGTCTCCACCATTTTATGACTGACTCAGCAGGTGATCACTCTGGAGGATAGAAGGGGTTGAGATTTGAAATCTCTGAAGTCCGAAGACCCGGAGTAAAAGGTGGCCATCCATCTCGATGATTGATTAATTCCTAGATGTCCAATTTAGCAGTGAAAGTATGAGTTTAAGTATCAAAGTCGAACGTTGATCTGGTTCCGTGATA
Source organism: Picea glauca (assembly GCA_000966675.3). Lineage (NCBI taxonomy): Eukaryota > Viridiplantae > Streptophyta > Pinopsida > Pinales > Pinaceae > Picea > Picea glauca. The sequence goes on from JZKD02S0247041.1 coordinate 650,795, forward strand.
TAAATCGTCCAATTTGTTTTGAATATTTGAAAAGTTGAAAACCTGAAGTTCCGAAGGGAAAAGTCTCGTCAATCATCCATCTCGTGAGAATACTAAATCGTGACCATTGATTTGATAAAGCACTCGTTTGTCTTAGCATCCAGTTACCGCCACTGGTCATATGGAATAAGAGATATACGGGCAAAAGATAATAAGTTGCTAAAGTAGATAAACTCGTGGTTCTACGCCTGTGATCACGTAGAAATGGATTGAAGGAAGCGCCTATGCAGAACTCTGATACTAAAATAATAGTAGAGATTCGAATCAAATTAAAATAATGAAATTGATCCATGACTGTGATCAATTTATGAAAAACCTTCATGGGAAAATAAATAAACAGTAATTAAGATTAATTAATTGAAGAGGTGCAATGGTCAAAATAAAGGGAAACAGTTATGTCACTCTCACACCGTTTGAAGAATATATAATCAAGGAAGAGTGTTGAGAAGATGTGTGTCTCTACAGTCTGAATCGCAGAATATATTAAATCAAAGAAGCATAGAGAGATGAAGTAAAAGACTCTATACAGAGGCTTATCCAGATTCAGAAAATAAAGGGTGGTTGGGTGGTGCAAGGGAAAGTTGGTGCCTACATAGGGAGTTGGTTATTCATTGTCAGTTGTAGCTGAATAAACAGGGGGTTGTAGCCTCCTACCAGTTGGTGCTGGTGAACTAGGGTGTGGGTGCATCATGATCAGTTGGTTCTTATCTAAAAGGAAGATTATCTTCCTTCTATGTAACATGTAAAATAATTTTGCAATTACTAGAAAAGAGTTTGTGGTTTTCCCAATTGGGTTCCACGATAAAATACTATGTTAAAATTTGGTTTGCAATAATAAATGAAAAATTGATATAATTTTTGTG
>JZKD02S0247041.1:653943-665128 GCA_000966675.3 Picea glauca
CTCAACGCCTTGAAAAAGAGATAATTTCAGATAATAAGCCTCTTCGAGGGGGCAACCTCCTTTTACCCCACTTAAATTTTCAAGTACAAGATGATTCAAAATGAAAATGTCTCCTCGGTATATATATAGGAGACTAGGAGGTATAATTACAACTAATGGCCTAAAGCCAACATAAATAAAATAACATTACTAATATAATGTGCCCCAATTAAGCGGTAATGAGCCAATATTAGGGCTTAACAAACTTATCAATACACAAACAATGTATTCTTGACCTAAGGATAAAACAAATTCTTTCTTCAATGCGAGTTATGCTTTTTTCTTCTTGATAAGAAGTATAAACATTCCACTTATGAAATGTTGCAACAAAGACATGGATAATTCGAGTAAGAGGACTACCACCAAGTAGTTTATGTCGGTAAAATATTTTCCCACACAAGAAGATAAACAATGATATTTCCATAGTCACAATAGGGATTCCAAATCCCAGATCCCATCCAATGTTGTCTTGAATATATGTGAGTATGGAGAATCCTGTAAGATTGCTAATGAAAATACCAAAATACCACCAATTTAAGGAATGAACTCTTATACTTATTGTCCTATGGGTCATCCTTATTAAAGTGATTGACACCAAATGCTTGTAAATAGTGTTTGAGGCCTTTTTACCCCAATGAAACCAAATAGATTGAGAAGAAGAAAATCCAAACCTGCTTCAGACTCGTCAAAGAGGCAAATAAAGTGACCAAAATAAATCCCAACAAATAGATGATGGAAGAGATGGAAATAGTCCAATAATGACCCAAATATGGATCTACAACAAAATCCCCAAGGAAAGGAAGCACATACACCACTCCTGACCATTCATTCATGGTCTTTGCAGCAATAGCAGTACTTTCATGGACAACATATACAAGGTAAGTCACCAATTTTGAGCATACACATGTATAGGAAAACCTCTCTTTTATTTCCACTCCAATGATGAGAAGTGATTATTTCCATCGTCCAGTATGAGCTCTGCTAATAGAGTGTGCATGGATATTAACTTATCATCTCCAACTTAGTAAAAACAACATTGTTCTTATTCTTGGGCTATGCATTTTAGGTGCAAATTTGTGCAACCCTAGCCGTCGTAGATCCCTGTGTGTGTCTTAGATCTCTTTCTTCAGTTTTTTTCTCGAGGCCTCTTTTTTAAGTTTGTTTTTCTTCCCTTCAAGGGAAATGATTATGATTGCTAGTGAAAAGAAATATAATGACTTGAATACATATTTAAAAGAATGGAGTGTTCCAGATCCCTCCTGCTCAAATGGATCATTATGTACTATGTAATAAAAAAGGAAGCTTCATCTTGGCTAGGAAGCTCTAGACCAAGTGGTATTCTTCAAATTTTATTGTCCATTTCAATCATATTTGGCCACTAAGATCCATAAGTGGATCTCCAAGGGTTGGAACACTTTTCTTCATGATGAATCTTATTTCTTATTCATCTTCTTGTCCACTATTTTTGTTTTAAATAATTTGTCTCCATTGATAATAGATAGAATCCTCGAATCCTCCATTTTGGTTGCCCCTTGGTTTATGGGCCTAAGAGACATTTGCATGAAGTGATAGTCCATTTGTTTTTAAATTCCTCCATTGAATTGGTTGGCCTCTTGATCTACATTTTCACTTTTAGGGCTTTGAATCTTCGGGATCTACTAGAAACACTAGGAAAACTAACATCTTTTACTTTTGACGTTTTGAATATTTGGCCTTTATTAGAAACACTATGGAAAAACCTGAGATATTGATTGAGAAGACGTGTAAGATAAATTCATTCAAACATTTTGGTAGCCTTGTGATTGATGAGGTTTGTTTGACATGATATATTTGGTGAGATTTTTGGTAATTATGGACCATGGATTCCAATTCTGTCATTGGTGTTGGATTCATAATATTGCAAAACCTATAGTAGTCCTATTTCAGAGGTGAAAAAATCACTTTGACCAGTAACCAAAGTTATGAGAAAAAACATTTTTTAACATAATTTCAAGCCTCGTTCTTACCACTACTTTACCTTAATTTAGTTATGTCAATTCCTTTGAAATATATGTTGTATAGGCTTTCAATATGTCCATTGAAGCTGAGTTCATTCATTAGTCATTGAGAGATATTATCCTGTGAAAAAAACCAATTGACATTTGGAGTACATGGTATTGAGTGCTTGGAAGGAGTATCAATTATTTTCTAAGAAGCAATTTGGATCCAACCTATGTCTTGCAAATGTTGCAATAAACCATAGTAATGACATGTGGCACTTTCATAATCAGGGTTAGTCAAAGAACCAAGAGGCACAAAACACATGTGATATGAGAGGCGCAATAAAGACCGTTTGTAACACAAACAAACTTGACAAGGCTATTACCGCACTCAATCGCGAATGCAACTTGATGTAACTCAAAACAACAAGAAATTAGACATAAGTCATCCAATAAACCAACAAATGTTCAATAGTTAAAAATAAAGAGAAATTGGCTAATGGGTACAACAATCAAAAGATCTGAATTGAAAAAAAATTAGGAGAGGCCCCAAGCCAGCGGGCTTGGAGAAGGTGTTGAGGTCTCAATGGAACTTTATATTAATACAATTCAATATTCACTTTAATGTATTTATTCTCAAACTTTATATGTTAACCTTGTAAGAAAAATCCATTATAAGTGTAAGGTAAACCTGAAAATTGAACCATTGTTGACTAAAACCATAAAACCAGAGTGTAAACTTCACAATACAACCATTTCTCACTAAAACGATAGGGGAAACTCCTAAAGATAAGTTGATTCTCATCAAAATATCATTTTTTATTTCACAACATTTATTTTGAAAATTAAAATGTGTGCCTTTAATAAATCGCACATGACAACCAAAATTTTACAATGCACTCTTAAAGAAAAAAAAATAGAAATTTTTTTATGGTGTTTGAGTTGGACTAACACAACAACCCTTGCCTTGCCTTGCCAAGGGACAACTCTTGTTCACAATTATTTCTACCTGACGACCACCTGTAAGGACTAGTATAATACCTCACTACATTAGTCCCTTAATTAATAACTTGACAGCTATCTGAATCTTTGTATTGGGCTATATAAATGTGACAACCCTCACCTTGCCCCATCAAGGGACACATGAGACAATGAGAGGCCAGATGACAAATCCTTGGGCTAGGATAGAAAACAAAAGAGACATATGCTTTGCATTGTAAATATTTTATGTTATTGAAGTGCAAGACATGGTGGAGAGTGTTGAAGAAAACCATGGAATTACATTGATCACACTATGAGTAATTTGTATATCTCTATTTCACCCTAGAGACACATGGAGGACATATTGATATTGTCATGCTGAAACACGCTCTTCTACCTTGGATTTATCCATAACAGAATTGGCAACTTGACTAGGGAAGAATCTGTGATTCTTCCTCATATTGGAAAACCCTTGCTCTTGTGTTTTTATAAAACTTTTATGTAGCCTATTTATCTTCCTCTTGATTGTCTGGGTGATTTGATCCCTTAGATATATTAGATTTGGGGCCATATCTAGGCGTTTTTCTCAAATTGTTTACTCAGTCGCTCCCTCTCTTTGATAGATACAGTGACTATTTTCTCCATGTATAATTGTTAAGGGGAGAACACCTTAGTGTGGTCACTTTTTGCACCAATAACAAGGTGTGATTGTGTTTGTAGGTGCATAGAAAAAGGCTTGTAGGGTGAAAAAATGTAATATACCAGATATAAAAGTATGCAGAACAAAAACAAAATGCTAGAAATGGCAAAATAACAGCAATATAACCAGAGTAATCACCACAATAACACTGAAATGATATAAGAATAACAACAGAAATAGCACTTTGATTCTGAGAGAAATGTTCACGAGCCTCTTCGAGGGGGAAACCTACAGTCAAGGAGAGATCTATTACAGTAATCTCCAAGCTAGGGTTCTCATACCCTTGACTCCTATTTATACTAAATATGTCTATCAAAAGAAGCATCTAGAGGAAGATCCTTCTAGAAGAGGAAGCTTCTATTAGGTCTTCTTACATTCGATTTATTCTATTTTATTGCAAGGCTTTATTAATATTGACCTTTATTACATCTGAATATATTTTTCTACCTATGTGTAGGTTAGGTCCCACATGTCCTCCCCCTTAAAAATAGCCTTGTCCTCAAGGCTTGAGATGTGGAAATTGTTGCAGAATGGTAGTTGGTTTCCAAGTGGCACCTGTTGGAGTTGTATCGTTCCACTGGATTAACACTTCCTTGATGGTTCTCTGATGCAGGCGACACTCACGTTGGTCCAAAACTACTTGTGGTTGTAGCTAAATGGATCCTTCTTTGGCTAACTCGGGAAGGTTGGTTTGAATTTGGCACTTAGTTCCGATCACCTTCTTTAATCATGAAACATGAAAAATAGGATGTAGCTTCGAATGAATGGGAAAAGATAATTGATCGGCCACCTGTCCCACACGCTTGAGAATTGTATAAGGACCATAAAATTTTTGTGCTAGATTCTGATATTGCTCAGCCTTGAGGGAATTTTGCTTGTAAGGTTGCAGGCGAAGAAACGCCCGATCCCCTTCTTCAAATTGACATTCAGAGCGACCTTGATTTGCTTGTTGCTTCATGCGATTCTGTGCCATGACCAAATTCTCTTTGAGGGTATGGAGAATAGCCTCTTGAACTGTAAGTGTTTGGTCAACCGCCTGGACCTTCGAGACACCAGGTAAGTATGAGAGAACTGAAGGTGGATAATGTTCATATACCGCTTCAAAAGGAGTCATGCGTGTAGATGTATGGTATAAAGTGTTGTACCACCATTCAACTAGGGGTAACCATTGAGCCCACTGATTTTTCTTTTTCGAGGAAAAACACCTCAAATACATTTCCAAACACTTGTTGACAACTTTTGTTTGACCATCAGTCTGGGGATGATAAGTTGTACTGAGATGCAATTGGGTGTCTTGTATCTTGAACAGTTCTTTCCAAAAATTTCTTGTGAAAGTTGGGTCATGATCAGACACAATAGAGTGTGGCATGCCATGGATCTTGAAGACCTGATCCATGAAAATTTGAGCCATCGTGGATGTTGTAAATGGGTGTTGAAGAGCACAGAAATGAGCATACTTGGAAAGGTGATCAACAACCACTATGATGACTGATTTATTTCCCGATTTGGGTAAGCCTGTAATAAAATCCATAGAGATTTCCTTCCAAATAGCAGGTGGAATCGGGAGTGGTTGTAGCGTGCCCAGAGATTTGACTATTTCTCCCTTGTTGCATTGACACACATCACATTCGGTGACAAAATTATGAATGTCTTGTTTCATACCATCCCAGAAAAAATAACATTTGACCCTCTCATAGGTTTTGGTGAACCCGGAGTGCCCCATTGTCGGTGTAGCATGAAGCTCAGAAAGTACCATGGATTTAAGATTTGATTTTTTACTTAAATACAAATAGCCTTTGTATCGAAGCTCATCATGGAGACAAGAGTACCCTGGAGGAGTTGGAGCATTGGACTACAATTGTTGGATCAGCTACGAACTTTTGGGATCTTGTAGCCATTCCTGGCGAACAGCTTGGAGCCAATCTGGTACAATGAAGGAAAGAGAAAAAAGGGATCCTTCATCTTCATATCTGTGAGAAACTGCATCTGCAACCACATTTTCTTTGCCTTTCTTGTAAATGATCTCATAATCATAGCCAAATATCTTAGTTACCCATTTTTGTTGCTCCCAGGAGGAAATGCGTTGTTCTAAAAAATACTTGAGGGTTTGATGGTCTGTCTTAATTTGGAAGCGTTGCCCCAATAGATAAGGGCACCACAAATCAACGGCATGCAGAATAGCCAACATTTCCTTTTCATAGATAGATTTGCCTAGATTTCTTTCAGATAGTTGCTTGTTGGTAAAGGCCAAAGGCTGACCCTCTTGCAAAAGGATAGCACCAATTCCTTTCCCTGAAGCATCACATTCCAAGACAAAGGTCTTTTTGAAATCAGGAAGGGCCAGTATTGGAGTGGTGCACATGGCCATCTTCAAGGTTTGAAAATCTTGAGCAGCAGCTAGAGTCCAAGTGAAAGAGTTATTTTTTAGGAGAGTAGTGACAGGTGTTGCAATCTTTATGTAATTCTTAACAAACTTGCGATAATAACCTGTTAAGCCCAAAAATCCATGCAAGCTTTTGAGAGTATTTGGGTGAGGCCAGTCTTGCATATCTTCAATCTTTTTAGGATCCACCCTGACGTCGTCCTTTCCAACCAGATGACCCAAGTACTCTACTTCTGAGGCGCCAAAATAACATTTAGACTGTTTCAGGAAAAGGTGGTGTTGAGAGAGTAGATGGAGAACTCAATCCACATGAGCCAGATGTTCTGTCTAGGTATTTCTATAGATGAGGACATCATCAAAGAAAACTAAGATAAAATGATGGAGAAAAGGATGGAAGACATGATTCATGAGGATTTGGAAGGTGGAGGGGGCATTGCACAATCCAAAGGGCATGACCAAAAACTCATAGTGGCCCTCATGAGTTCTAAAGGCAGTCTACATCTTTCATACATATCTGGTGGTAGCTCGAATGAAGATCAAGTTTAGTAAAGAATTGGGTGCCACTTAGTTCATCCAGGAGGTCATCAATGACAGGAATGGGAAATTGTCTTTAATGGTAAGTTTGTTGAGGGCACAGAAGTCAAGACACATTCACCAAGAACCTTCTTTCTTCAGGACCATGACCACAGGAGCAGAGTAGGGGCTCATACTAGGGTGGATAACACCTGCATTAAGGAGTTCCTGGACCATTTTCTCAATTTCATTTTTTTGGGAAAAGGGGTGAAAATACGGATGGATATTGGGAGGAAGGCTTCCGGGTACCAGGGGAATGGAATGATCATGAACACCACATGAAGGAGGGATTCCTTGGGGAGTGGAAAAGACCACTTGATGTTTATAAAGGATGGCTTGGATTTCTTGCGGCACCGAGGGTGTTTATGTTTCTTGGATGGCATGGAGTTGAGAAATAACACCAGAATGACCCTTTTTGAGCATCTTTTCCATGCGATGGGAACTAATGATCTTAGGTGAACTGGCAATGATGCCTTGGAAGTTATATTGGTGGCCCTCATGGGCAAAATGCATGGTTAATTCCTTAAAATCCATGAGAATGGGACCCAGAGTCCTTAGCCATTCTGTACCCAAAACAATGTCACACCCGCCCATGTCTATATAAAACATATGAGATTTCATGTGGTAGTCACCAATTTGGAGACGCACATTTTCACAACGCCCTCCACATTTCATGGAGCCACCATTGGCAATCATGATTTGGAAATTATTGACGGCATGGATGTAGCAATGAGTTTCTTGGGAAATGTGGTGATGAATAAAATTATGGGTGCTTCCACTATCAACCAGAATGATGACCTTTTGATGCTTGATGTAACCGATTAGTTTGAGGGTTTAGGGAGCGGAGAAACCAGTGAGAGCATTGAGGGAAATGACCGGTTCTACTTCGGGAGGGTCTAAGGGAGGGGTTATGTCGGGGGTTTTAGGTGACTCAGACACAAGGGGAGTTTCAATATCCTCTTCTGAAATATCCTCGGAGATGACCATAAACAGCTTTTTTTCCTTACACTTGTGGCCCGAGAAATATTTGTCATCACAATTATAACAAAGGCCTTTGAGTTGGTTTTCAGCCATTTCATCCTTGGTCAATTTTTGGATCTTTAGTGGAGCGGAGGGAGTAGTGGGATTTATTAGTTTAGGGTGAGGGATAAAGGAGGGTTTCTGGTTTTGAGAAGATACAACCTATTGTGCTTCTTTATCTCTTTTAGTAGCCTCCACCCAACTCCAAGACCGAGCCATGAGGACATGGACCCGAATCTCATCCTTGAGGCCACTAATAAAACATTCTCAGAAAAAGGCATCAGACATGCCCTCTGTCCGAAAATCCAGGCGCTCAAAGGAAGCTATAAAGTCTTCCACTGTTCTTGATTGTTTCAACTTTGTCAAATGGCCCAAATGGTTGGTGTCAGTGTCAAAGCATTCATAAAGCTCTGCCACAAAGTGTGTCCAAGCAATATACCCTTGACGAGAAGTTTTTCTCCATTGCGACCATTGCCAATGTTCTTGATCTATATGGAGAACACCATATCGTAGTTTGGCCAAGTCATCTGTAATGTTGTATAAAGTGAAATAATGTTCCATTTGGGTTACCCAACCAGTGGGGTCTGAGCCATCAAATTTGGTCACATCCACCCGTGGAAGGCGTAGGTCACATTGAAAGTGATGGTTTTGAAAGTTATGGGAATGAGAGGAATGGTCACCTTCAATATGTGGAGGTGAGGAAGAGGAAGGGTTATCTGTAGGGATATGCAATTTGGTGCAAAGTGTCGAAAAGACAGATTCAATTTTGGTGGTGAGGTCTTGTTTGATTTCCTCCATTGAGGACTGTATGGTTGTATTGATGGCGGAAACATTCGCAATGAGTTGTTTCACTTCTTTTTGGGTCTCAATGAGACCAGATTGCAATGTGTTGAAGTGAGCTTCCAAGTCTTGGCTACAGGTATGGGCCATGAGGATGGGGGAACTGAAAAGCGGTGGGCAGGGTCAAAAAAATTTCTGAAAAATGATATGGATGAATGTGATAAGGGTGAAGAGATTAATCCAATGGAATAGGTCTCAAATAATGGTGAAAAAATTTCCAGACTTTTTTTTTTTTACCTGCAGAGTTGTACTCCAGTCTAAAGAATACTGCAGAGAGGAAATGCCCAAATGCTTAACCAGAAAGAAATGTGTATTTACTTGGCAACCCGAACACATTTGTGCGGTAATAGATCTTGTTTGTTTTAATTTGTTTATGTTTATGTCCCCAAGGGTTAGGTATTCAAGGGTTCTAAAAAAAAGGGTTTGCCTTGTGCTATAGCTCTCTGATATATGTGCGGGGTCCAATAGTAGTACTCGGCCCAATATCTCAGGGCACTAACTAAGGAGGATAGACCGTACCCTTAGCCATACTACCTAACTAACCAGGTACTAGAGAGTATCTTCCCAAGTGTTTTTCTCAGTGGCACTATAACAGTCAGGTGGTCGATCGGTTTATCTAAAGAGAGCTTCAGGAAATCTAATTCGATCTGTACACAAGTGTTGTCTGATGCGCTACCACTCGGAGGGGTACCAACAAGGGTTACAAGGGTGGCCAACAGATGTGCGCTTAAGAACCACTTGTATTTACTGCATGTTTGAATCCCTCAACTGCAGTTTTATGTGCGTAACGACAGATCTATGTGGCTTAAAGACACTGGAATACATCTCTACCCTGAAAAAAAATTACCCACAATTTTTGCCAAGGAAAGTGCTCTGATACCACTTGTAATATACCAGATATAAAAAGTATGCAGAACAGAAATAAAATGCTAGAAATGGTAGAATAACAGCAATATAACCAGAATAATCACCACAATAACACTGAAATGATATAAGAATAACAACAGAAATAGCACTTTGATTCTGAGAGCAATGTTCACAGGCCTCTTCAAGGGGGAAACCTCCAGTCGAGTAGAGCTTTATTACAATAATCTCCAAACTAGGGTTCGCATACCCTCGACTCCTATTTATACTAAATATGTTTATCAAAAGAAGCATCTAGAGGAAGATCCTTCTAGAAGTGGAAGCTTCTATTAGGTCTTCTTACATTCAATTTATTTTATTTTATTGCAAGGCCTTATTAATATTGACCTTTATTACATCCGAATATATTGTTCTACCTATGTACAGGTTAGGACCCTAACAAAAAAACACAATTTTTGCAAAAAAAATTCTAGGTTTTTTTCCTGTGAACCCTATTCTTTGGAAAGAGAACCTTTAGAACTTAGTTTTACAGGAATTTTTCATTATTATTTCCTTGGTATAAAAGAGAAAAAGGAAAATTCACAACCACCTCTTGTAGGTGGGTTTTTTTATATTTTTTCCATTTTTTCTTCAAATCTGTTCTTCAATTGGATTATGGAGGCTGCATATGATTTTTAGTCTTTAATTTGACCACTATATAGGTCTATTATTTTCTTTTTGTGTGCCTTAAGTAGATTTGAAGTTTGTATTGCTTGGAGAGCAATTTTTGTACTTTTTGCTTTCTTTGAGTTTACTGCCTGGCGAATAGTGACCTAGCCAGCACCTGTAATAGGTTTTTGCAGATCTAGTAGTGTGATGTAAATCCTTTTGCATTCATTTTATGCTTTTGGTCAAAAATTGTGCATGCCATTACTATATTTTTGTTGAATTTTTGGTTTTTCTTCACGTATGGATATTGGAGGGTGGTTGTTGATATCCCTACTAATATCATACATCCCTGAAATTTTTGATTTGTTGGTGCAATTTGCATCTCATTTTCTTTATTAGACTAAGAAGACTTTTTCATTGCATAAGCTGTTAGGATATTTAGCCACTTAGGAGTTAGTAAGATCTACTTGGTCTATTGTGTTGTTAGGTAAAAGTGTGTTTTCCAATGTGTTTCTTTAGTATGCATTAGTATGCATTTGTAGTTAGGAAATCCGACGGTCACGATATGTTCCCGACATAGAGTGATCTGATGGTTCATACTCTCCTCAATCTTAACGGCCATTAATCTATGGCTTAACACCTGATTTGGTCCATGATCTCTATTTAAAGAGCATGGAGGGTCATTTGTCGATGATCGATTGTGAGAAACTCTCTTGTAAAACTTCTATGTAATCTTTTTCTTTGCATTAATAAACTGCTCCAAGTGGTCGCATTGGCTGGGGTCGTGGATATTTCCCCGTAGGGGTCTTACCACGTGAAAACATCAGTGTGTTGATATTTGATCTAGTTATGTGAGTGGTTACTGAAGGTTTTCATCCTCTATTGGAATACCTGTATTGTCGAACATGGTATCAGAGCCTGTTTGAAGACCCGCTCATGTTGTAGATCGAGATCGTGAAGCCGAGTTGCCTCATATCCACTTTCTATCATTTATGTACATTAATGGGCTAAGAGGATTGTTCCATTGCATCTGGAGCACTCGTTTTAGTCAAGAACACTTTTTCGTTTCACTCGAAAAGGTTTTTGTTTTCCCAAGATACGGCCATTACAGTCAAATCCGGAGGTATAAAGCTTGAATACGTTTTTTTTTTTTTTTTT
>JZKD02S0247041.1:669317-680705 GCA_000966675.3 Picea glauca
CCTTGTCCTTTATGTTGATGACCTTATCCTTACTGGTAGTGACTCAAAACTTTTAAACCATGTGAAAACCAGCCTTAACAAGAAATTTGAAATGACAGACTTAGGATTTTTGCACTATTTCCTTGGCCTCCAAGTTTTGCAAACCAATGAAGGAATTTTTCTTTCCCGGTCTAAGTATGCTCGTGACCTTCTTCGTCGCTTTCACATGGACGATTGTAAACCAACCCCTTATCCCTTCCAGTCTGGGGTAAAGCTTTATGCCACCTGTACTTCTCCTGAAGTTGATGCCACCCTGTACCGTCAGTTAGTAGGTAGCCTCTTATACTTGACTCATACTCATCCTGATATTTCCTTTGCTATTGGTCTTGTTGCCCGATATATGCAAACACCCCATGAAATCCATTGGAAAGCAGCTAAAAGGATAATTTTCTATGTTTGTGGTACAATTCAATTCGGGATACATTACAGTTTAGGGGGGACTCCTTTATTGGTTGGTTTCACTGATTCATATTGGGCCAGTGACCCTGATGATCAGAAGTCTACTGCAGGTTATGTTTTCAGCCTTGGTTCAGGACCTGTCACTTGGGCTTGTAAGAAACAACAGGCTATTGCACTTTCTTCAATAGAAGCAGAGTACAGAGCAGTGGTAAATGTAATTCAAGAAGCCCTGTGACTTTGACAGATCCTTTCAGAGTTTGGATTCCAGCACCAGCATCCGACCAGCCTTTGGTGTGATAATCAGAGTGCCATCAAGCTCACCAAAGACCCATTTCAACATCAGAGTAGCAAACACATCGAGCTACACATTCACTTCATCAGAAAGATCATTCATGATCAAGTTATTGAAGTGCTCTTTTTCCCTACAGAAGATCAAGTTGCAGACATTTTCACAACATCTCTTACAGAAGCGAAGTTTTCCAAACTTTGATCTATGTTAGGAATTCAGGAAGTTGTCATTAAGGGGGGATAGGCTCTAATGCCTCCTTCCTTCTCCTATTGTGTCACTATTGTAAATCCTTCAATCCTATCCCAATTTGTTCTTAAGGGGGGGTGTTAGGATATTTAGACACTTAGGAGTTAGTAAGATCTACTTGGTCTATTGTGTCGTTAGGTAAAAGTGTGTTTTCTAGTGTGTTTATTTAGTATGAATTTGTAGTTAGGAAATCCGACGGTCACGATATGTTCCTGACATAGAGTGATCTGACGGTTCATACTCTCCTCGATCTTAACGGCCATTGATCCATGGATTAACACCTGATTGGTCCATGATCTCTATTTAAAGAGAATGGAGGGTCATTTGTCGATGATCGATTATGAGAAACTCTCTTGTAAAATCTCTCTGTAATATTTTTCTTTGCATTAATAAACTTCTCCAAGTGGCCGCGTTGGCTAGGGTCGTGGATGTTTCCCTGTAGGGGTTTTACCACGTGAAAACATCGGTGTGTTGATCTTTGATCTGGTTATGTGAGTGGTTACTGAAGGTGTTCGTCCTCTGTTGGAATACCTGTATTGTTGAACATAAGCATGATAGGGTAGATAATTTGAGTTTATTTTAGAATATTGCATTGGTGTTGTTAATCCTTTGTTGAGGATTTTAATAGAACCATTTTGTTTTGTTTTTATGGTTAATGAAAGTGTGTGAGGTTTTTTTTTTGGTTATACAAAGATGAAAGTGAAGAATATATTTCCTTTCCTTTAGATAGTATTCATCGAAATACAAAGAACATTCTCTTTCATACATGATTTTGTTTTCTTATGGATTGGAAAGTGTCATTAAACACCAACAAAGTTCCATTCCATTACCCTTTGAGTAATCAATAACTTAAAATAAAATCCATTAGACTCTTTTCTTTTTAGAAAACCAAAACTAGACTAGGATTTAAGGCCTTGGTGTAGGGTTGGAGAGTAAATTATCCAAGGCCATCAAAACCAAAACTAGGAGTCACTAGCAAGATATAAATCCATTAGTAGCAAGGAGCACATGACGAGAAATATCCTCTAACACATGAGTCAAGCACAAGGTCACACTAGAGAAAGTAGGGTGATATCCCCTCTCCTCTTGTTTTAGTGTCGATGGAATATTACATGTATGGGGGTTTCAAAATTCAAGCTTATGTATGGGGGAACACTTCTTGAAGATTCAAGCTTAGTTTCCTAGCCCATATGTGTGGTCCCAACCCACAACTATTTTTCCCAGACACTGATTTTGAAGTAGTATCCATAATGGTCATTCATAGGGCATCTACACAAGGTGGTTGTAGGTGGGAAGTACTTGCAGTACTGAGGTAGATGTCAAGCCTCTATTCCAGTTCCTTTATAGGGTGTTTTTCTTCATGAAGGTAGTTGCACTAGTTAGAGTTGTTATGTGTGGGTTACTGTAATTGTCTCTCACACCTTGGATGGCTAGGCTTTGGGGACTTGACATTCCCCAAGGTTTGGTTTTCAGAAATCCCCTATATCAATTGGTTTGCATGTTGATAGCTTAGATTTTCTAGGGGTGTTCTCTTTGGTTTTATGTCTAGTCAGTCATAGGTTGAACATTGTTCATTGTCATAACACATGTATTCATCATTCCCGACCAAACACTTTCAGGTCATGTGGACAATGCAGACTTTCTCCTACGGAGATAGAATCACCACTTGTTAGGTGAAGGTTGTTGTCCACTCCATATGATGTAGATCATGTAGAGCCGGAGAGGAATTTTTCAAGTTCTTAGGAGAGTGAGAGTGTAGAGAATTAAGTGGTTGGAAAAATTCATGCACCAAACTTCAACCCTCCTTTGACTAGTCCTTTTGACCCCATACTCCTTAAGATCAAGAGACACTTTAATGAGTCTTTTTCATTATTTAGGGACCCTCACATGATGTCAGGTGCATGAGTGTTTCATTGAGTATGTAAGATCTTTCAATATCTTCATTGAGTGTCACAGGAGGCACCTCAATGATGTTATCCTTACCATCTATTTTTTCCATAGGTCCTACTTCGTCCATGCATAGTACATCAGGATTCTCCATGTGGGGAATGTTGTTGATAACAGCATTTCCTTCTATAAGCATTCTCATCTTGTCAGACTTGATTCCCATCTTTATATTTGTGTTCAATAGGGGGGGAATCCTTGGTTCTAACAGTAGAGGTGGATTTCCATCTGCTTCTAGCATCCTTATAGGAAACTATGTGATGTTAAATGCCATATTTTATTTTTCTTGTAATGTCCATAGTGGGTCTGGGGTTGCTCCTAGTCATACTGGGGGTAGTAATTTTTCTAGGTGATCTAACATCCCTTAGGGTAGCACATACAGCCATATAATTATAAATCCTGTAGATTTTAACCTTGTACAATATTTACTATAAACAGATTTTCAGTAAAAGAACAGAAAAGATACAATGGAAAATACAAACATTACACAGATATTTTTCCGCTAGAAACCCAAACCGAGAAAACCAGCATATTATATATTTGTTCATAGTGATACATTCTTTATGATACAATATACATATAGGATCCAATGACATCCAAAACCCTAACCCAATAACCTGGATTAGTCAACAACCCTAATTCCTTAACTGGAAATAGAAAATCATCGGCAAAGAAACCATGTGTCGAAAAACCACCTAAATATGTGACATGTTTCCCGAGGAAGAAAAAGATTTCTCAGGGGTGTTTCCCACGAACCCCCATGCAAGGGGAATTCACCCCCCTCAAACCCCCTTGCGTGCCCATCACAACGCACAGACACTACTACTCGTGCAAAGAATATAACACATACCCAAAATTCTCCCACTTGTTGTTTTCTCTGCATATAGGGGGTTACAGGGTTACATAGTCAACAATCCAGGGCAGCAATGCCCATGGATCCTCTACACCAAGAGAACTTCTCAGTGCGCACAGATTTTATTAATGAATCTGCAACATTCTTCAAGGTTTCCACCTTCATTGGCAATACTTTCTTTTCTTCAATCATGTCTCTCACAAAGTGATATTAAATATCAATATGCTTTGTATTTGAATGATAAGTCGGGTTCTTCACCAAAAAAATTGCACTTTGACTATCACAATCTATCCTTACAGCTTGTTGTACCAACCTAATACCCGAACACAGTCTTTTTAACCATACTTCTTCCTTACTTGCATGAGTGGTTGCCATGTATTCATCTTATGTAGTTGAAAGTGATGCTACAACCTGTATTTTGCTCATACAACTTATTTTTCCTCCAAACAGGTTAAACACATACCCACTTGTAGATCTCCTACGATCTAGATCTCCATCCCAGTCTACATCCACAAAGCCATGTATATCCACCACTATGTCCAATATCGGTCTTCCTTGGTAGCACAATCCATAGCTAGCAGTGCCACGCAAATACCCGAAAACCCTTTTTACTGTTGTCCAATGCTCCTTCTGTGGTTTTGACATATACCTGCTCAAAAATCCCACTGCATGTGCAATGTTCAATATAGTACAAACCATTGCATACATCAAACTGCCAACTGCACTCGCATATGCAACACGAGACATGTCCTCCTCCTCTTCATGTGTCTTGGGACACTGATCCGTAGATAACTTTACACCGACGGGAATAGGAACCTTGACTGGTTTACATTCCTGCATATTAAACCTCTATAATATCGTCTCGGCATATTTTCTCTGATTTAACTAGAGTTTCCTCTTTTCCGGTCTTTTTTAATTTCCATGCCCAAAATGAAACTTGAAGCATCGATATCCTTCATGTAAAATTTAGAGGACAACTGAGTTTTCACATTCTGGATAATCTCCTTGTTGTTTCCTATCATCAACATGTCATCCACATACAAGACCAAATAAATCAAATGATCGCCAATTAATTTAAAATACACACAGTGATCCTCTTTGCTTCTTGTGAAGCCAAGTCCCATCATATAAGTATCAAATTTTTGATACCACATCCTTGGTGATTGTTTTAAACCATGCAGGGACTTTTTCATCTTGCACACCAGCTCCTTCTTTCCCTTCACAGCATAACCTTATGATTGCTTCATATAGATTTCTTCTTCCATATTCCCATGTAGGAATGTTGTCTTCACATCCATTTGTTCTACTTCAAATTCAAATGCAGTAGAAAAAGATAATAGAAATATTATAGATATTAACTTGGCAACAGAAGAAAAAATCTCACCAAAATAAATTCCCTCAACCTGGGAATAACCCTTTGCTACTAATCGAGCTTTGTATTTCTCCACTTTTCCTTTTGCATTGAGATTATTTTTAAATACCCATTTGTTGCCAATGGTATTTCTTTCGGTCGCAAACTCCACTAGATCCCAAGCCTCATTCTTATCCAATGATGTCATTTCTTTGTCCATGGCCCTTTTCCAGATATTTCCATCCTCTGAATCCATTGCCTCCCTGGAAGTTCTAGGATCATCATCAGTGATAGACAAAGAAAAATTTGAACGAAAATCAGATGGAGTATACCTTTCCGGTAGCCTTCTTTCTAGAACCAATCTCCTCAATACTGGAGTATGAGGATCTTCTTCTTCTGATTCATGTTCTTTTGTAGAGTCTGACTCATCATCCTTTAAATCAAACTCTATTTTCTCTGGTTCTTCCTTAATTGGTAGGACTTCCTGTTTAACAACATCCTTCATTTCTCTAAATACCACATCTCGGTTATACACTACCTTCTTAGTTTTTGGGTTCCAAAGATTATAACCTTTGAGACCATATTTATATCCAATGAAGATACACTTTCCAGCCTTCTTATCTAGCTTACTCATGTTTTCCTTTGGAACATGAACATATGCATCACAGCCAAATACTTTGAGATGTGTGAGAGAAGGTTTCTTACCATTCCATACCTCTTGTGGAGTCTTTTCATCCAACACTGATGAGGGTGATCTGTTGACCAGGTAACATGCAGTACCCACTGCCTCTACCCATAATTCTTGCCATAACCCGGCACCACTTAACATGCACCTTGTTTTTTCCATCGGCATCTTGTTCATCCTTTATGAAACTCCATTCTATTGAGGTGTATATGGAGTATTCTTATGCCTTTCCATACCGCACTTCTTACAAAATTATTCAAATTCATTTTCGTAGAACTCTCTGCCATTATCTATCCTCAACACCTTAATTATTTTCTTTGTTTGATTCTCAACAAGAGACTTAAACTCTTTAAACACGTCAAAGACTTCGGATTTCTTCCTGAGGAAATATATCCAAGTATTCCTCGAGAATTCATCTATAAATGAGACATAGTACACAAATTTTCCCAATGATGGGACCGACACAGGTCCAAAAACATCACTATGAACTAGCTGTAAAATTCCTTCTTCCCTCATTGCACCAGAGGGGAATCTTACCCAATTTTGCTTCCCATATAGACAATGTTCACAGAAATCAAAATCCAGAGAGAAGTTAGACACACCTTCAACCATACCTTTACCATGTAGCAATCGAAGACCCTTCTCTCCGATATGCCCTAGTCTTTGATTCCACAACATAACATTTTCTCCAAAGACTGTAGGAGTTCTTTCTTCCTCAACTCCAATATCATGAACAATGTAGCTATTACACACATTACTAATAGTGCTTCCTTGCAGCTTATTCAGAGTTCCAAACTGAACTCCCTTCAGCAACACCATTTCTCCTCGAACCATCCTGCAGGTTTCCTTTTCAAATATTGTTTTTACCCCTACATCGTCCATTTTGCTTACAGAAATTAAATTTATGGCCAAACCTAGGATGTGCAGAATACCAGGAAGTGTTCTAATCCTTCTGTCTGTGAGCCTCAACTTGAATTTTCCTCTTTCTATGATTTTGGTCGTCGAATCATCACCTAAGAAAACATTACCTCCATCACACCTTTCATATTTGCAGAACCACTCCCTGTGGGGAGTCATATGAAAAGATGCACCAGATTCAACCAACCATGCCTCATGATCTTCATGTGTGCTTGAAGAATCCAAGTACACATCCCCTCCTTCTACCTTGGAGGTATTTTCTTCTGTAGAAGGAGATTCTTCAGATCCCTTCTTTTTCTCAACTTTGGATCTACACCGCTTCTTGTAGTGCCCTTCTTTTCCACATATCCAACATACCTTTACAAACTTTCCAGGAGATTTAGATCTACCCTTAGACTTAGATCTCCCACTTGAGAAATTAGATCTATTTTTTTCCTGGGAACGTCCTCTTACAAATAATGTGTTTGTGCTATTTCCTTCCATATTCTTTTGTCTCATCTCCTCCGACAAAAAGGATGATACCACTTCATAAAACTTCAAGGAAGTTGTATTAATACCTATGGCCAGAACCAGACTATCCCAGGAGTTTGGTAAAGAACACGGTAAACTAATACATTTATCTTCATCTGAAATTTCAATCTCAACAGATACTAACTGACTTACCACAGTATTGAAGGCGTTCAAATGCTCTACCACCGAGTCTCCATCTCTCATCCTCAGGTTATACAGCTTCTTTCTCATGAATATTTTATTTACTAGGGACTTAGACTGATACAACTTCCCCAACTTTTCCCATAAATCCTTGCTTGTAGCTTCCTCTGACACATTCAGTAATACTGAATCGGAGAGACACAGTCAGATTGTGCTCTTTGCCTTCTGATCCAACTTTTTCCATTCATCTATTGAAGTTCATGTAGGTGTAGTACCTGGATCTACCATGATCCACTGATCTCTATCCACCAATAGATATTCCATCTTGAGCTTCCATAGCTCAAAACTTTGTCCATTAAACTTCTCGATCTCCATCTTTGAATTTCTTGCCATTTATTTTCACCTGAAAAATAAATACCACATATATCCCACTATAACAAGGCTTATCACAGTCATGATCCAAACCCTTGACCACAAAGTTGTCCCCCTGAATCCAACCTCGCTCTGATACCAAATGTAGATTTTAACCTTGTACAATATTTACTGCAAACATATTTTCAGTAAAAGAACAAAAAAGGTACAATGGAAAATACAAACATTACACAAAGATTTTTCCCCTGGAAACCCAAACCGAGAAAACTAGCATATTCTATATTCATTCATAGTGATACATTTTTTACAATACAATATACATATAAGATCCAACGGCATCCAAAACCCCAACCCAATAACCTGGATTAGTCAAAAACCCTAATTCCTTAACCGGAAATAGAAAACCATCAACAAAGAAACCATGTGCCAAAAAACCACCTAAATATGTGACACCTTTCCCGAGGCAGAAAAAAATTTCTCGGGGGCGCTGCCCCCAAACCTGCACACCTGACACAATGCACAGACACTACTACTTGTGCAAGGAATATAACACATACCTATGTCTATATTGAGGGTAATCCTCCTAGGAGCATTCACGATCCTTGGGGTAGTGATCCTTTCAAGACTGCCCCTATCCCTAGGGGAAACCCTCCTTGGGACATGTATGGTCCTGGGAAAAACCATGTTTCTGGGATTTCTTTTGTGGAAATAATCCTTTTGGGAATTCCTACGTCACTGTAAAATATCATATGGGGGGACCTCAAGTTCCATCTGGTTCGCAAGTTTCTTCATCTTTTTACCAAAATTTGTTTTCTAACACACAATTTACTTTCTTGGCGGAATTAGACTTTCCATAATTTGCATGCTTGACAAATGACCCCATTATTCACAACCTGTTATGGCTTGACATCCCTATTAAATTTTCATTTGATAATACCAATGTTCGACAAAAATTTGAGAGAATATCCTTTTGACGCAAATCATGACTTATCATCTATGGTTCTCATCCAACTAATTGATGGATGATGGTATTCGACTGCATATTTTCCAAATAACCTTGACCTAAAGTGCTGTGAAATGATACATTAATATTAAGGGCACTTCCTATAACAACTTTAATCCCTCGGTCATGGTGTTTTTAACGCATTTTTAGTCGCCAGTGAGGCATGAGTCTGAGACAAGGCTTTTGACGTATTTTCATCAAAATACCTCCACCCATATTTTTTATCACATTCATGAGCAGAGGCAACGATGTAGGATTATCAAATCCAATACTCTCGACCAAATCCTTGTAGATTGGTTCACTAAGTATTTGTTACCTCCCATAACTAAGGGTGTTGCTATGTTAAGGGAGTAGTGACCAAGGAGAAGGCCATATTACGTGCCCAACATTCATATTTTCTCAATCTAGCACTGTATATGATATCATTCTTCATGCTTCAAGGTCATCAACATATCCTCATAAGCCAAACTCAGGACCCCATGCCAATGGCATGGTGGATTCCATTTCCAGTGTATCTTTGGGCTAGTTGGATGGATATATGGTTCAATTGAGTATCATATCAAACCCACCAGCCACTGTGCCCACCACTCAAACTGCTACATTCCTCGTTCAAACCTTCAAGCTAAATTCAATGCATTCCACACAACCGAAGAATCCTTGGCAACCTGGAGGGAAGAAAAGAATAAGAAGAAAAATTCTAAAAATTAACAATGGAATCAACAAGCCCAAAACAATGACGGTGGAGGTAGGAAATAGAAAAATAAGATGAAATACCCTTGCAAAATTTGTGGGGAGGATCATATTACTCATTAGTGCTAAAAAATGGATGACATTCATCAAGATTTTTCCCATCATAAAGATTCTAGATAGTCTTTTGTTTTGATAAATCCATTTCCTTCATAGAAACACCAAATGGTTGCATCAAATCCTACCCCTTTTCAAGGGGGCATGGCATGTACCCCTCATCTAGGTGGTTGTCCTTAAGTTATGAAGTGTTCATGTTTGACTAGATGATGTCTCTACAAACGCAAGCTCATAATTACAAGAATCGTGAGGTTGGTCCTTTGAATTAGGATAAATTTCTCTCTCCCCAACATGATGGCCCTCTCCAGATCAATAAGCCACCACTTGATACAATGCTTATCCCACCAAATGGCATTCTTTGTATATCAACACATAATCCTACCATATGGATTTGTGGAGGATTTGTCTGAGGAACCATGTGCCATGTATTCTTTGGAAGTTCTCCAAAGTTGTCCCACGTAGTGCAAGAAATTACTATCAAGCATAGGTTGGATTGATCCCTCAAATTCCAATGTGATTATGTTTGATTTGGACCAATCTCAACATAGGCTCTCCCACCAAATTTATTTTCAAATTCAAGTAATGGTAGGTGGGAAAACAATCTTTCGAACGATTGTTGATGAAGGAGCATTCACTTGTATCATGCCCATGTCATGCTGGAAAGCTATTGGCTCTCTAAAAATCAATCTATTTAACACCATGCTCAAGGTTCTTGATGGACATGTGTTTTAGCCTCGTAATATTCTTACCAGAATTCCCATAGAGTTAGGTGGTAATATTGTTTCGAGAGAAGTCAAAGTGGTCGATGCCCCTCTAGAATACAACCTTCTACTTGGGCATACTTGGTTTTATGAGATGACAAATATAGTCTCGTCAGTCATTAGAGTCATTTATTTTTATCATAAGGGGAATGTTGATGCTGAGTAAATTGTTGGGTTGAAGAAAAAATCTACAAAGGTAACCTACAAACCAACTTTAAGACTGGCAACCAGCCTTTCCAATTTAGAGAGGGCTCTCTCTAAGACTTGATCTCGGATAGACAGGTTGCTTTAAAATGATGTATAGATTTAGGATTTTGAGATAATTTTTAAAGGTTTGTTGAGAAAAGATAGTACTTCTAGGGCTATGGAGTCAACCCCTGAAAACAAAGAAAACCATGCTTGGTAGATAAAACTCCTCAGAGGAACGGCTAAATAAGGTGATGAAATTCAGTGTTTAATTTGATCATGTATGGTGAATGAAGAAAGAAACATACAATAGTATCAGAGCACCACAAAGGATGAATTATGACCTTAGTTGAGAAGATAGACAGAATTTAAATCAATTAAGTCTATAATGATCCCAATCCAAATTCTTTCTTGGAATCACTAACTACTACTAATTTATTGAGTTATTAAGTGCATACAAGATTCATCAACGCATGGAGATCACAATATATTCAAGATGTAGAAGCACAAGAAAATATCTGACCTTTTTATTATGAGCAATGTAAGATCAATACAATAGATGGTCGATATGGCATAAACCTCAGATGGTCATACAAGCAATAGATATGAGCTGCTACAAAATGCTCCCGACAATACAAAACAAGCCTCCAAAGGCTGGATATACAATGAAGACTAAATCAAGCAGATCTGAGCCATACTAATTCTCAACCTCCAAGATGGAAGGTGCCACGTCCTGCTAGAATGTTGAAGCCCTAAATAATTCTGCCCTGCTACCCAAAGTGTCCAATCATCCTGAGAAATATGCCAAATGATAGATTGGGCAACTGTAAGGAAAACCTAGATGTCCAAATTCCCAAATGCACTCTCAAACCCCGTAGATCTTAATT
>JZKD02S0247041.1:690195-703304 GCA_000966675.3 Picea glauca
ATATATATATTTATAATCATTATCAATACTTAGACCTAATAATAATACAAAAATCATAATAAAAACATAATTTAACACTATTATATCCTATAAAACTCATTCAAAACCCTAGATTTATTCTAATCACTTAAAACCTAAACCAATTATGTTCACTAAGATTTATTATTAGTTATGATATATTATTAATTATTATTAACTATCGTTATTTTATTAATTTTAATCGATTTTAATTTTGTTTTAGCTCTGTAAATAGGGTTTATAGACAGTCGACCTGGTTAAAATCTCAAATTGTCCTGCATCTAAACTATTAATTGACTAAGATCAACAAGCTTTCAATTGACGATTAGTCCTGATGATGAATCCCGATTCGGATTCAAAACGTTGATGATAAAAATGACACCAACTGTGGATTATCCGACAAATAATTTTGAAACTTCTCACCACAGAAATCTGAAAATAGTAAGATAGTGTTTGAGAAATCTACCATTCACAGGTCCTCGAACAATGAGATCTCCATTAATCTCTTGCAGCAAATAGGAACTGTTCCCATGGTATGCAACAATCTTGAATGGCCCCAGCCAAATATGATCAAACTTCCCATGTTTCCCTCTGTCTTCATTCCTTGCATCCCACTTCGGTACCAAATCATCCACCTTGAAATCATCTTCCTTAGTATGCTTGTTAAAAGCTCTTTTCATTTTATCTTGGTGCAATTGTGAGTTGTTGAAGACTTGTTCTCTCATTTTCTACACATGGATTAATTGGTTTATTCTTCTTAGAGAATCATTTGGTTCATCTTCCTGTTCTTGTAGCAGTATCATCACTGGCAGTCCTAATGAGGTAGTAAAAATTGCCTATGTACCATATACAATCTGAAAAAGGTGATGTAGAAATAGACCTTTTAGTGGTAATCCTATCATCCCATAACGCATAGATGATATTTTTGTGCCAAGCTTTCTTGTTTTCCTACAAAAGCTTCTTAATAATCATGGTCAAGATTTTGTTGGATGATTCAGCCAACCCATTACCTTGTGGGTAATAAGTTGTGAAATGGCCAAGATTTATATTATAGCCACTGCAGAATTTCTCCATTCTCTTGGAATTGAATTTTGTTGCATTATCAGTAATGATCTTGACTGGACAAACAAATCTAGACAAAATATTACTTTCTAAAAATTGAATGATAATAGTATTAGTAGCTTGCCTTGTGGGGACTGCTTCAATCCATTTGGTGAAGTAGTTTGTGGTTGTCAATATCCACCTATGTTGAGTTGAGGATGGTAGATGAATTTATCCTATAAAATCAAGGCCCCATTGCATGAATGGTGCTTCAACAGAGATAGGCTTTAAAGGTAAAGGTTGCAGCTTTCTTTTTCCATCAAAAATCTGGCATTCATGGCAGCTGGAAACTTCCTTGTATACATCAAAAAAAATACCAGGACAATAGAACCCTGCCCTCGGTATTTTGTGCGCAGTGGTATTCCAATAATGATTCCCCCCACATTCACCTTTGTGAAACTCTTTGATATATTTTCTACTTCTTCCTCCAACAAATAATTAGCAAGATCCCACCTAGATCTTTCCAATACAGAGAATGGTCCAGAATGCAAAACTTTGTTGCTTTCAACTTAAAAAATATGGATTTGGTTTTTCTTACCTCGGGAGGAGCTTGTAAATTTCATAGTACATAAATAATATCATAATGCCAAGGAGAATCAAGGAATTTTTGGGATACCTGTGGGACTATTTCTTCTTCTGAATTTGTTGATAAATCAGCAATGAAATTGATTCCCAAGACATCACAATTGGACTGTGCCATCAACTTTGCAAGCCCCTAAACTTTAATCATATTTGTAGGTTTGATCTCGAGGTCATACTCCAACATCACAGATATCCATTTGCCCCTTCTCCCTTCAGGATCAGGCTGAGTCAAAATATCTTTTACAGAATTGCTAGGCACATAATCAATGACATGGGAATGCAAGATATAACTTCTAAATTCTTTAAGGGACTTCACCAAAGCATATGCTTGTTTTTCCATGATGACATACCTTAGTGGGGAGTCTCTCAATGTCCTTCTATAATAGGTTGTGGGCCCTTCAAATTTTTGTTCATCTTTTTGCAACAAAACACCAGCAATGATGTGTTCTGAAGAAAAAGAAAACAAGATAAAATCTTTTGCAAAATTCAGGTTGGCCAACACTGGACCTTTGGTCAATGCCACTTTAATATATTCAACAGACTTCCTAGCTTCAGGAGTCCATTTTATTTCATTTCCTTTCTTGAGAATATTTGTGATATACTTTATGATTTCAGCCAAGTTTGGAATAAACCTTCTCAAAAAATTTACTTTTCCTAGGAAAGATTGTACCTCCTTCTTGCTCCTGGGTGTGCCAATCTTCATAATTTCTTCCACTCTATTGGGGTCTATCTTTATCCCTCCCTTTGAAATTATGTGTCCAAGTAATTTTCCATATTGCATTCCAAAATTTGACTTTTTTGGATTCAATGAGATGCCAAACTTTCTACATTTCTGGAAAACTCTTCTTAGATGTTTGATATGTTGATCAACAGAATCTGAAACACAGTGATATCATCTAAGTAAATAGCAATAAACTTATATTTTTCATCAGCAAAGGCTATGCCCATGGCCCTTTAGAAAGTTTCTCCTGCATTGATCATAAGCCCAAAAGGCATTTTTGCATATATAAAGGTGCCCCGACGTGTTGTAAAAGTTATCTTCTCTTGGTCATTAGGATGCACCATAATCTGGTTGTATCCAGGGAAACCATCAAGAATTGATATATTATGAGATCCAACCACCTTCTGCAATATGTAATCCATCTTAGGGAGTGGATAATTGTCTTTCAGAGACACCATGTTTAGATTCTGAAAATCTACAGATAACTTGATCTCACCACTTTTCTTCCTGACAGGCACTAGGTTAGCCACCCACTTGTGTTACACATTATTTTTGTCACCCCTATGACCATTAATGATGTAAACCTATCCTTTGTATTTATAAGGATCAATTTCCTTAATCCCTGAAGAAAAATAAAGATATATTTTCCCAGAGAGATGAAATTATACTTTTCCTTTGTCAAAAACCTTAGAAAAAGGGATCGTCACACCTTTCTTAGTGTTAAGGGTGCGATGATATAGGACAGTCGTAGGTTTCACCAAAGTGGCTTGCGACGTCATTGCATTTTTCTCAGTGTTAAGGGTGCGACGATTTTTGTACGAAGGAAAAATAGGAATTTCTCGAAAGTTCTAGAATAGAAGCTTCGAGAGTGAGGTGGCCTCTGATCGGTTTGGATCTGAGTCATGTCTCTGGTCTCATGGGATCATCCTAACCTCCTCACCCTATCCTTTTCATCTTATAAAAGGAGAAGAGTTCTCATGGGAAAAGTTAGTTGGCCAGCTTTTGGTGTGAGCCTGAGTAATTTTTTTAGCTTTGGGATTTGCTTTGTCAATTGATCTCAGAATCCGTGGAGCAGAAGTGTGTGGGAAGAAAGGAACTGTTGGAATGGACCTTACAACATCAAGGCATTGGTTGTATTCTCCTTTTCATATCTTTAATACAGTGATATATTTATTTCCCATAAAATTGTCCTTATTTTATTGTATGACTCCTTGATCACATACATAGGTTTTGTTGAGTATACGTTGTTTCTTTCACTTCGTTGGCTTGTATATTTTTAAATGTTTATCATCCCATAAGCCTTGGAACGGAGCAATTATGACACTAGCAAGGAAAAACGACATTTAAAAGGTATGTCATCTATCTATTGTTAGTTAGTATGCTTGATGATTGAAACTTAGGGAAAGTTTTATATTATGTCTTGTTTTGTTCTAGTTTTGTGGTGAAACTAGGGAGATTTGTTTGTGTCTGCACTTACCGATTTGTCTGATAACAAAATTGGCGACCATACTGGGGAAAGGATTATTTTCCTAGTTTGTATTTCTTTCTTGCTTTGATTTTCTGGGTTCTGTTTTCTTATTCACTGCCAGATTGACTCTCTGACTGTTTAATTTCACTGGAGAACCTTCATGCTTTTTATTTTTTCCACTTTTTCTTTGATCGTTGAACCCTGCTTTGAGAGACAATGCGATGATATAGGATCATCACACTCTTCCTTTAGAGATAGTGTGATTTCGTTGCACTCTGGCCTTCTTTTACTTGCGACGATCTAGGATCGACGCACTGTGTTAGTCCTTTAGCCTGCGGTGATTGTGAAAAAAATAATTTTCGGTGGTTTTCCTTGCCCAGATCTATGATAAGTGTTTGGGGTGACTTGTTGGGTCTGATTACAGTTTTTTTGATAGCTTTGAATCTTCTTTTAGCTATCTTTGAAACAAAAAATTGTAATTTCTTGCTTTGCATCAAAATTGGGGGCATCTTTGCATTTGAAGTAGAGAAATTGCATGGTTTTTGGCATTTTTGGTCTTGAATTCTTAAAAAACATTCCCCCTCATGGCTGGGTGGGGCCAAGAATCTTGTATTGGTGTACAGTATCTTTGGCTCATTTCTTGAATATATTTATATTAATGATTTTAAGAAAATTTTGGGACATTGTGTATCTGGGAATGATAAACGTTTTCTCCTTATCGTAATATAGCTTTCAACGAAGTGAAATATTTGCATTCTCATTTCTTTGCATTGTTTAGAGTCAGTCAAAACATCATTTAGTTCATAACATTTTCTTCTTGAGTAAGCAACAGCCTTAAAATAAAGTGCTTACAAAAATTGATTAGACATTTTTATATTTTTTGGTAGCAAACCTACATTAGATTAGTTGTAGGGCTTTGGAATAGGTGTGAAAGATAACTTTCCAAACATGCAAACAAACATAGAATATTGCGTTAGGGAGCAATAAAATCCACTTGCTAAATTTTGTCTTGGGAATTCCTTATAACACGAGGGTCAATCATGAGGTCGCATTAGGACTGGCAGAGTTACTCACCCTGCTTTGTTGGTCTTAGTGTAGATATTGCACGTATTATTGGGGGTCACTTGAGAAGAAAATAATGTGGGGACCTTATCGAGTTGATTTCAGGCTTAGATACCCTGCCTTTGCACGTGGATCGGACTGTCGATTATTTCCCTAGGAATCATTGTCATAATTGGTAACCTTAGTGGCATATCTCTTTAGGATCTTTACACAAGGTGACAGTGAAGGGGAAAGTCTTTGATGTACCTGGAATCGCGTTGGTCAAAATCACTCGGGCTCCTTGGAGTGTATACCCATGATTATGTGTGGAATCTTGCACTAGGGAATAAGTCCATTAAGTAGGTCACTAATGTAAATTTTCCACCCGCTCTATCTTAGCCCCTTCTTACATTGTTCTCGTGACGTCGGATTTCATCACCAACTAGTGCGTTCATTGTGAGAAGGTTTTGCTTGTTTGCTTTCTTACTAGATTTTTAGTGTGTGTTGTTTGTTTTCCCTAGAAGACTCTAGGTTGGATCTTTGTTTAATGACGTCAGTTCCAAGAATGACCAATGAAGCAACCCCTCCTTTGGGGGAACCTTTTGTTTTTACTTCTTACAGAAACATTGATCCTCCTTACATCACTACTTTGAGCCTTCCAGTTCTCACAATTGGATTACCGGTATGGTTTTTTTCCACTCAGGTAATCCTGAATGCATCTAGTGCTTCGGTTGTAAGCACTTCCACCCAAGAACATCAACCTTTTGTTGATCCTTCACCTTCTTCACCAGTAAGATCTCCTTCTCCTTATTCACTTGCAAGGTCTTATTATGTTTCATCTTCTTCGCTGAGTAAAAGCTCTGAAGCTAGTAACTCGGTGGATAAGAAGAATAAGAAAAGGAATATTAAGAAGAATAAAAATAAACAAAGGTCCAAACTTCCAACAACTGCCAGACATATTGGAAAACAACCAGTTACTGTTAATCATGTTGGGAGTGTTGATGATCCCAAGACAACCCAAACACGTAATCCCAAGTACCCTTGTAGAATTTGTAAGGGTAACCATATTCTTAAGGATTTCCCTGGTCTATCCAAGGTTATAGAAGCATGATCTACACAAACCCACCAACCCATGTCGTCATCCCCTGAACAACATGTTGATAACCTCCCGTCAACTAGTCATGATACCGTTGGGAAGAAGAAAACTAGATTCAAGTTCCCGTGTAGGTTATGCGGAGGAATTCATCAAACTCACCTTTTCCCTCGTATCAACGAAGCCTCAAAATTACTGGAAGACATGATTTTTTCCTAGCCTCAACTTTCAGTTGCTTGTCGCAGCCTTACTCTCAACCCACATGTAGTTGATGGAATGATCAATCTAGTCCCTTTGTCGATTGATCTGTTTGATTAGGTAGTCAATATGGTCACGTCCTTCATTGAACCAGTTGACAAAGTGGTCGATCTGATTTCATCCTCGGTCAATCCCACTCTCCCGTTAGAGAGTGAAACCCAAGCGGTCGATCTATTTCCACCTGTCGACCCCATTCTCCCCTTAGAGAATGAAACCCAAGTGGTCAATTTGATCTCATTATCAGTCAATCCTACTCTCCCACTAGAGAGTAAACCTGATACTACTCATGTTTTTATTTTTGATACAGACACTACCATGTTGGGGGGAATTCTTCCTTTTCCCGTGGAACCCCCTCCAAGTAATGAAGCTATCCTTTTTTATTGGGGTGAACTAAATGGACCTTGTCTTCCCTCTCACATTCCTTTCAAGATTATTGTACAGGTTTGTGGTCGGGACGTTCCTCAGACGTTGATAGATGAAGGTGCATCCGTTAGTATTTTTTCCTCTATTGCTTGGAAAGCTTTGGGTTATCCTCAACTTGTGTTGGTTACTCATAATCTGTAAGATTTTAACAGAATAACCAGTCACCCTTTAGGATTCCTTCCTTAGTTTCCTATCACTTTGGGAGGGAAAATTGTCGTTATTGACGTCATGGTAGTCCAAGACCCTTTGGATTTTGATTTACTCCTTGGGTGAGATTAGTTTATTCCATGAAATCTATCATGACCACTCTTTTTCGTGTGATATATTTCCCTCACGATGAAAGAATTGTGACTATTGATCAACTTTCATTCGTTGGTCCTGACTTGACCATCAACTCAATGACCTCCCTAAACAGTTCTTATATGCAGATGGTATCACCCCTGCCACAGGTCAATTATGTAGCGTTGTCTCCCATGCATTCAACTATCGATGAAGATGAGCCTCTCATTGTAAGCTCGGTATATTATGACTTTGATCCAATAGTTGACATGGTGATCTCTTCGATAGGGTCTTTAGATCTTGATCTCCTTCCCCCCGCCATGACCCTCAACATGTGTTCTTTCCAGAGTGTGTTTCTTCCGTCAAGTGAAGATCTCTTGGAAGCCATGACTGAGTTTTGTCCCTTGACATAGTGTCCTTCTAAAGCATTGTCTTCTTGGAATCCATGATCAAGAAGAGAGTCTTGAGCATAGTTTTTTTATTTCAAGCTCATTAAAAAATGAAACCAATTGTGAGGATAGTTTTCGTGTCTCTATAGAAACCTCGTTAAAAAATGAAACATATCTTACGAGCATAGTTCCTATTGTTGTGTCAAACTCGTTAAAAAATGAAACATAGGTCTAGGGATTGAACCTGGATTCTCGAGCATAGTTCATGTTCCTATGTCAAGCTCGTGAAAAAATGAAATAGATTTTTTCCCCTCTCTGTTTGAGTCAAGCCCTTTGTCTAGTATCTGAAGATTCATTTCCTTCCCCTTTGCAGTTGAACAAAATGAAGCTTGGGGGGGATTTTCTTACAGCCTCTGGACTTCATGTTGAATTTAAAGTTGCTATCTTCTTAATATAGGGGCTAAGTACCAACCATCCATGTATTATGTGTTGGGAAGCCTCAAGCATAGTTTCCTCTGGTTCAAGCTTGTGTAAAAATGAAACCAGGTCCAACATAGTTTTGGCTAGTTTTAAGCTTGTGTAAAAATAAAATATATCCCAAGCATAGTTTTGTTTTGTTTTAAGCTTGCGTAAAAATGAAAACAATCTCGAGCTTAGTATTTGTTCTTTATCATACTCATAAATCAATGAGAATGTAACCGAGTAAACTTTTATCACTTTTTCATACTCGTAAAGGTTATACGAAAAAGGAACCCCCTAGAGTTTCCTTTAAGCTCTTTTCAGACTCTCTAAACATGAAAAGATTACCGAGTGACCTTGTTCTTTTCATGCTCGTAAAAGTATTTGAAGAAAATGTCTAATGAGCAGTAGGTTATCTATTTTTTGGTCTCGTCAAACTAACTTACAAAAAAGGAACTTATGGAGTTCTCTTTAAACGTTTTTCAGACTCTCTAAAAATGCAAAACCACTGAGTGTTCTTTCTTTGGACTCATTAAAAAAAAATTGAAAGGCCCATATGGGACTGAACCACTCCTTCTCAGGTTTTGTTAAACATACTCTGATGGACTCATCCAAATGATGAGCTGATAGTTCAAGCATATGTTATCCTCATCAATCTTGTGTAAAAATAAAGAGGTACTCGCCAGACATGGTCGAGGAAAAATTGGAAAAGAGATATGTCTAAACTTGTATTCTATGGAAGAGTCACTTTTAAACATGACATCCTTTCACTCGCTTTGTGTCTAGGTTGGAAAATTCACTTGTCTCTTGATCATACTCCTTTATAATATTACAAATTGGTCTGTGATCCCTATTGTTGAGTCGGTGTTTCCAAGACAATTGTCGTGTCGTCAATATGTTCAAAGAGAAGTTCAACCCGGAAATCCTTCTATTGTGTTGGTCATTTATGCAGTCCATAAGCCTTCTATTGTGACAGCCATCCCTGAGTCAGTCTTGAATCACTTGTTACTTTGATCTACTTCAAATATTTTTACATGTTTCATGTCATTGATGGAGGATACATTAAGGCCTTCATGTGATGAGTCTTTTCCTGTCGACTTCAACTCATTATCCAAGAGTTATACTTAGAAACTAATTGGTACCTTGGAACTTGCATGCCCCAATGGCAGGTTTCCTCTCTTTCAACAGTGGGTTTTTCATTATTGACCTCTGATCGGAAGATTCCACTAAGTGTTTGACTTCAGCTCATTCACATTCATTGGATTGTACTAGAGTACCTTGGGAGTCATTAGCATTACTGGTGATTTCCCTCGCACTTGTTAACAGTACTCATTAATGACCGATAATCAAGTGGTTTCTACCATGTTCGACTTCAACACATGTATTCACATGGTTAGATCTGTACTATAGAGTGGTGGAGATGAAGACCCTGGATCTTTTCTGATATATTCAGATTGCTTTGGAGTATATCCAGATTGTATTGTTGCATAGATCCACAATGTATGTCTCGTGGCTATGTTAAAATTTGAGTATTTAACACATAGATCCACAGTGTATTTTTGGTGGCTATGTTCAGATTTGAGTCATATTGGCATGGATCCACAGTGTATGCTTAGTGGACATGACCTGTCATACTTGACATGGATCTTTGCATGTCAGAATTTATGCTTTGAGACATTTGTATTCTGATTATGGGAATGCCTACCTCAGTGATGATGTATTATTGTACTGCATTTCCTTGTTTGTTGGCAAGTTTCCGATAGACGTGTTGTTCGACAACACATGTATTCCAACAGAGGAAGAACACCTTCAGTAACCACTCACATAACCAGATCAAATATCAACACACTGATGTTTTCACATGGTAAAACCCCTATGGGGAAACATCCACAGCCCCAGCCAATGTGGCCACTTGGAGCAGTTTATTAATGCAAAGAAAAAGATTACAGAGAGATTTTACAAGAGAGTTTCTCATGAACCAATGACCCTCCATGTTCTTTAAATAGAGATCATGGACCAATCAGGTGTTAAGCCACGAATCAATGGTCATTAAGATCGAGGATATAATGGACCGTCGGATTACTCTATGTCGGGAACATATCATGACCGTCAGATTTCCTAACTACAAATGAAAACGAATGCATACTAAATAAACACACTAAGAAACACACTTTTACCTAACGACACATTAGACCAAGTAGATATTAACTAACTACTAAGTGTCTAAATATCCTAGCATCCCCCCTTAATAACAACTTGGAACAGGATTGAAGGATTTAAAATAGTGACACAATAGGAGAAGGAAGGAGGAATTAGAGCCTATCCCCCTTTAATGACAACTTCTTGAACTCCTAACATAGATCAAAGTTTGGAAAACTTCGCTTCTGTAAGAGACTTTGTGAAAATGTCTGCAACTTGATCTTCTGTAGGGAAAAAGAGCACTTCAATAACTTGATCATGAATGAGCTTTCTGATGAAGTGCATGTGTAGTTCAATGTGTTTTCTACATTGATGTTGAACTGGGTCTTTGGCGAGCTTGATGGCACTCTGATTGTCACACCAAAGGCTAGTTGAATGCTAGTGCTGGAATCCAAACTCTGAAAGGATCTGTCAAAGCCATAAGGCTTCCTGACTTGCATTTACCATTGCTCAGTACTCTACTTCTTCTTAAGAAAGTGCAATATCATGTTGTTTCTTACAGGCCCAAGTGATAGGTCATGAACCAAGGCTGAAAACATAACATGTAGTAGACTTCTGATCATCAAGGTCACCGGCCCAATCTGAATCAGTGAAACCAACCAATAAAGGATTCCCCCCTGAACTGTAATGTATCTCGGACTGAATTGTACTACGAACATAGCGAAGTATCCTTTTATTTGCATTCCAATGGCTTTCTTGGGGTGTTTGTATATACCAGGAAACAAAACCAACAGCAAAGGAAAGATCAGGACGGGTATGAGTCAAGTATAAGAGGCTACCAACTAACTGACGGTACAGGGTGGCATCAACTTTAGGAGAAGTACAAGTGGTAGTAAGCTTGAATCCAGACTGGAAGGGAGAAGGGTTTGGTTTACAATCATCCATGTGAAAGCGACGAAGAAGGTCACAAGAATACTTGGACCGGGAAAGAAAAATTCCTTCATTGGTTTGCAAAACTTGGAGGCCAAGGAAATAGTGCAAAAAGCCTAAGTCTGTCATTTCAAATTTCTTCTTAAGGTTGGTTTTCACATGGTTTAANGATTGGTTGAAATTTGAGCTTCTTGGTCTTTATCATTTGTTTATTATTTGAAAGAGCATTTTTCTCATGCAATTGAAAAGACTAGTTTGGTCTGCTTGTTATTTTTGTTTCTATTGAAAGATTGGTTTGGGTTTTGTCTATTGCTTGTTCATTAGTTTTTGGTTTTATTCACTCTCACCATCATGGTGTAGGTCCTTTTTGAAAAGTGAACAACGTTTTTCTTTCAAAAGCATTTTCATCTTCGAAAGTATTGAAAATCAGTTGTTGAAATTATTGAAAAAGAAACAATAGAGAATTGTTATTTTTGTGTGATTCGTTGCAATTGCATTTTAAAGGAAATTGTGTATTGTAGTTCAAGGTTGATCTGAAAATTTCTCTTTCCCTCCCGTACATAGGATTCATTGAATGAAAATTGATATATTTAATTCTTATCCATGCATCGTTGGGTCAGAGTCTCACACAACATCAGTTTCATCTCCACTTCCTTTGAGTAACAACAGCCCTTAATAACCCCCACAAATTGTAAAATTTAACTAGTAACTCTTTTCTAGGGTTCTATTACACCAACATTTAGCTAGGCTAGTGCTTTGGAATAGGAAGAGAGATACACTCTCCAAAGAACAAAACACACAATAGCATCTTGTGTTAAGGAGTGTCAAATTCCATTTACAACATATTTTTCTAGGAAGCCCTTCTCACACGAGGGTCAAACACGAGGTTGCATTGATCTTAACAGAGTTACTCACCCTGCTTTATTGAAATTAGTGTAGAGATTGCACGTATTATGGGGATCACTTGGAGGTATACCCACAATGATGAGTGGAAGCCTTTTGAGTTTATGTTGGGCTATATACCTTTCCCTTGTGTGTGGATTGGACTGTCGACTGTCCCCCCAGGCTTTATTGTTGCCGGTGGTAACCTTAGCAGCCTATCTTGTTAGGGTCTTACACAAGGTGACTATGAAGGGGAAAGTCTTCACGGTACCTGGAATTGACGTTGGCCAAACTCACTCGGGATTCTTGGAGGGTATACCTACGATTATGTATGGGAGCTTACACCAGGGTGTAAGTCGATTAAGCAGGTCGTCAGCGTAACTTTTCCACCCTAGCCCAACCCCTTCTCATCTCATTGTTGCGACGTTGGATTTCATCACCAACTAGTGACTTCGGAATTAGAATCTTGTTTGCTTGGTGTTGTTTCCTAGATTTTGTTTACTAGCGCGTGATGTTTGTTTACCAAAGTTGACCATACGATTTTCTTTGTAAGTTTGTCCCTCGTTTACAATAGCTCCTCCACGTCATTCACATAGAATGCAAGGTTTATCTCTAGAGTATCTGGAAGGTTCTCAACCCTTGCCTACAAGTTCACCTGAGGGATCTCCTCAATAGAGTGAAGTCCAAGATGTCACCACGCCACAAGTGGAATGAACTGACTCTCTAGAACATTTCCGAATTACCAATACTCAAGAGGACTTTCAACTTCACCCTCATTTTGAGCGACCATTTATGCGATTGAATTCTTCCGAAGACTTAGTTGTTGTGTCTTCTAGATCACCGGTTGGACCTTTTCCAGGCATAGAAGGCCAAGATCCTTTTTGGTCTATGGGCATTTTTCGATGGAACCTTTTTGGTCCAGGCTCACCTGTGATTTCCGAAATCATCTCACCTGTGATTTCTAAAATCTCTAGCCCAGAGACAGTACTGTTTACCACTGCCTATTATTTTTCTGGTACATGCGCCCCACAATCTGACCACATCTTGACCATCCCTACATAAATGTCCCATCATATAGACACTATGAGTGTTCACACCAGGATTACTGCGGTTAGTCTCTCCCCCATCAGCACACCGTGAATGCCCAGCGTCACCCCAACACTACCACCGGGATATCGTTTGTTGAATGCTTCCATTCCCACTCCTACGCAAACCCCATATGGCTCTCCTGGTGGTCCCTCTTCTTCTGGGCACTCTCTTCCCGATTTTATTCTGACACTCCCTCAATTTCCTTTTGGAGGACCTTTCTTGTCCTCCACTGGCAGA
>JZKD02S0247041.1:703314-715742 GCA_000966675.3 Picea glauca
TGGACACACACCAGCAGTTACGGGAGTGAACTGCCACCTATTCTAGTCTCTCAGGCAGTTACGGGAGTGAACTGCCACCTAGTTGAGTTAACTAGTCAACTAGTCTTCAGTTAAGTGACTGGACAACAAGAAGTGAGGAGTTAACTCAATGAATCAAGGCTAATGCACCACTCTGGTGATGATACCAAGGCAATGTCAAATTAGCATGGTGATGATCCCAATGGTGCATGGTGATGATCCCAATGCAACATCTAAACTAAACTCAATTAGTCAAACTGAAGTGTGAACTGAAAGAGAATATTCTCCAGGTGGAATATTCTCTCCTAAAATATAGGAGACTAGATAATGACTAATTATGACTAATAAACAAATAAGAACCTTAGGAAAAAGAAATCATAGGTGTGTGTGAAGTAACTCCAACAGACTTGAATGAGTGGTTTGATATACTGATAGAAGGTTACAAGAAAGACTTGGAACACATAATACATCATTGAAATGACCATTTTCTACTTGAATTGTTCCAGATCCTTCAACACTAAGAGATATATCATCACCAAAAAATATTTGTTTGGTGTTAAATTCATTTAGAGTAGAAAATATGGCTCTATCCTTAGCCATATGATAGGATGCTCCAAAATCAATAAGCCACTCATCAGAAGTAGAAGTATAAGTAGAATTTGTATTGAAGGAAAAACCAGAAGCAAAAAGTGCATGTCCATGAGAAGAAGAAGAAGAAGAAGAAGAATCAATATGGATGTTGTGCTTCTTCATCGTTGCTTCTACAGCTGCCATCTTCTTGAAACATTTGGACTCATCATGACCATCTTTATCACAAAAGTTGCAATGTATGTTAGTCTTCTTATTTTTATATTTTTCTCCTTTGTCTCCATTAGGAGAAAAAGTTGTCTGAGTGGGTTTGGGACCCTTATATTGCTTGTTGTTGTGGCGAGAATGTTGCTTCTTGGGATTCTTGGGTTTATATTTCTAATGGACAACTAAGGATTTGTTGGAGGTACCTACAGTGTTGATCACTCCAAGTTGTACTAGCTTATCTTGCTCTCTAATCAAAGCATCACAAAATTTCTCAAGACTGGGTTTTTGATAAGATGCCCCTATAACCTCTTGCATGGCATAAAAGGTAGATACAAACATAAAATATGCATTGCCTAGCTTAGAAATAATAATATAGATGCAACGATCTTCACCTATCTTTATCTTACATTCTTCACATAAATTTCTGAGTGTTTTAAACTTAGATAGATAGTCTTCAATGCAAGAAAAATCCCTTGGACTTAAAGTTAGTACTTGATTTTCTAACTATTGTGCTCGAATAATATTGTGTTTACCAAACACAGATTCAATCTTTTCTCAAGCTTCTTTGGGTTTATCAATTGATTGAAGGTGGAACCTTAAATCAGGAGAGATGGACATTCTGATTAATCCACGTGCTTCGTCATTCATATTATCCCATTTGGATTTCTTATCAGCATCAATGGGTGTTGTTTCCTATTCCAAGGTAATCTGGTACAAGCCTTTACTTCTTAATAAATCTTCCATATGGGATTTACATTGGAAGTAGTTGGTGTTAATAATTAAGAGATTACTTCCCCTGGATGGGGTGCCACGTCACGAAGGCAGGACACGCGGAAACAAACCAGGCTGTGCCATAAATAAGAGCCACCATCTACCATATCTTCACCATTAAAGATGGGAACGATCTCGTGCAGCCATCACCAGTGGACGAGGCCTCTCAAGCGAGCGAACAGGATGGCACACCAACGCACTAAGAGCTCAGCCTTAATGGCCAAATCTTTCATAGTCATCCTCACCCTTATCAGTTGCCTCGACAGATATGAGAAGCATTTGGAAATTGCAGAGCCGAAAGCCAAGCTTTCGGAAAACTGGAGAAGGGCTAACCTTCCACTTGGAATTTTGGCCATAGCCCGACTCCTCCACATGCCAAGAGCACAAGGATGGCCTCGTAGAGGTGCAGCGTGGTATGTTTTCGATTCACGTAGGAAACAACAGAAGAAAATTGAAAAGGCATTGGCTCTAGCATCCACTTAGAGAACTAGGAAGCCCGGGAGACCTAGAACGCCTCCTATGGCGTACGTGGAGGAGATTACTCTGGATAAGCCCATTCAGGACTATCCAGAACATCTCCTTTTTATGATCCCATATAACTGGAATCCCCACACCGATTTGGGCAATGAAGCCAAGACTCCGGCTATAGAAACCTCACACAGCCACAGAGAAAATTACCTGGTAGAGGAATTCACCACCTTCTACGTTGAGGAAGAAGTCTCATGTAGCGTAGATGAAAAGGCCAACCCACCTAGCGACGCACCCCCTGAGGAAGCGGCACAGCAGGACAAGCAGCAAGTACACCAAGTAAGCAGTGCAAATGAAGGCAAGGAGGAAACTTATGCACAGTGGCCATTTCCCCTCACCTCTGCTCAAGAAAAATGGTAGGACCAGCCTTCATTCATCAACCCGAGGTACCTAGAACTAATCTTTGAAACGCAAAGAATGGTGGACGACCAAATCTTCAGGACCATTCAAATCAACCAACGCCTCGACATGTTGTACGTTGCACACTCCAGGACATCCTCGAGAAGACAGTGCCCTACGTGCGCGCAGGCTTATGTGATTCTGGCTGGATGGAAAAAGCATGGTGAAGCTAAAGAGACGACTGTTTAAAAGGTCTTGTGATGTCCATAGTTATAAGTTTCATTTTTTTCAAAACAGAGCTTTAGCTCAGTTAGATTATAACAATGTTGCATGTAGGATGTTAAAGAACAGACTGAATCTAATGGTCATGCGTCCTGGTTTCCTTTGGGCAGGACAGCACTCTGATAATTTTTGTTTGTTTGAAAGCAAGTGGCATAGTATGTCCAGCTGTCTCAGTTTCCTTTTTTAGGCGGGACAGCTGGCATTACAACAAGACTCTGTAACTCTGCGACTCTAATATAAACAGGATCCTCCTTTTTTACTTAAAAAAAAAAAAAGGTAAGAGATTACTTGTATAAGCCATATTAAATATGCAGATAATATAGATTTAAAAACTGAAACTGATGATCTGAATGGAAAGAGCTCGAAAAGTTATGCAGTTTAAAAAAAAAACGGCATTGAAAACAGACTTCGGATGTGAGAGTTATGCCCTTTTTAAAAAAAGGCATAAACGGTAACCAAAGGACCACGTGGTAGTGTAAGTTGCTTTATGAAGTGACCCACTTTTATAAAGAGAAGTGGGGCTCACTTTTACAAAGAAAAGTTGCATGAAAAATAAATAACTCTAAAAAAAATTATTAAAACTACTTATAGTGATTCACTTTTATACTTGAAGTGAAATACACTTTACAATTTTAGCATGAACTTTTTCAAAAAAAGTAACAAAAGAGAGACTTGAACTCAAGACCTCTTACTTAATAAGGCAACTTTTAACCAAATGGTCTAGAAAAACATATTGTAATGTTCAGAAGGAGGATTTTTGTTGTTGTTGTTGTTGTTTTTGTTGAAGACAGCCTTGGAGAGTGTGCTAAAAAAAAACTATTTTCACACAAGAAAAAAAATTCGCTTCTCGATGACAACAAGGGCTAGATCTCGGTTAGCTTACCCGGAAGATGCACCTTTTCCTATCTATTTCTGATTTGCCAAGATCGCACAATGAGTGGGGCAAAGAGAATAAGAAGATCTAAAAGAGTAGCAACCCAAAAAAAAAAATACAAAACCAAAATACTTCTCTGCAAAAAAAATTTAAAATGTGTATTCAAACTTTATACCTCTGGATCTCACTATAATGGACGTATCTTAGGCAAACAGAAACCTTTTCTAGTGAAACAAAAAAATTTCATGAATGAAAGGATTGCTCCAGATGCAATGGAACAGTCCTGTCAGCATAGAAATGTACGAAAATGACAGAAAATGGAGATGAGGAAACTCAGCTTCACGATCTCGATCTAGAACAGGAGTGGGTCTTCAAACAGGCTCTGATACCATGTTCGAAAA
Organism: Picea glauca; assembly: GCA_000966675.3. Classification (NCBI taxonomy): domain Eukaryota; kingdom Viridiplantae; phylum Streptophyta; class Pinopsida; order Pinales; family Pinaceae; genus Picea; species Picea glauca. The sequence goes on from JZKD02S0247041.1 coordinate 707,323, forward strand.
CATAGGTATTCCAACAGAGGATGAACACCTTCAGTAACCACTCACATAACCAGATCAAAGATCAACACACCAATGTTCACACGTGGTAAAACCCCTACAGGGAAACATCCACGGCCCCATCCAACGCGGCCACTTGGAGCAGTTTATTAATGCAAAGAAAAAGATTACAGAGAGATTTTACAAGAAAGTTTCACAATCGATCATCAGCAAATGACCCTCTATGCTCTTTAAATAGATATCATGGACCAATTAGGTGTTAAGCCATGGATCAATGGTCATTAAGATCGAGGAGAGTATGGATCGTCGGATCATTCTATGTCGGGAACATATTGTGACCGTCGGATTTCCTAACTACAAATGAAAACTAATCTATACTAAAGAAAGAAACTAAGAAACACAATTTTACCTAACGACACATTAGACCAAGTAGATCTTAACTAACTCCTAAGTGTCTAAATATCCTAACACGTGTTCCTTGTTCTCAACACACACTCAACAAAGTATTTCAGCTATCACTCTGTTCTAACTTCATACTTTGGGGGACTCATTGTTACAGATTATTTTTGTCAACCCTATGACCATTAATGATGTAAACCTATCCTTTGTCTTTAGAAGGATCAATTGCCTTAATCCCTGAAGAAAAATGAAGATACTTTTTCCCAGAGAGATGAAATTATACTTTTCCTTTGTCAAAAACCGAGATCGTCGCACCTTGATTGATGTTAAGGGTGTGATGATCTAGGATCGTCTTAGGTTTCACCACAGTGGAATGAGACGTCGTCGCAGTTTTCTCAGTGTTAATAGTGCGACGATTTTCGTACAAAGGAAAAAGAGGAATTTCTCGAAAGTTCTATAATAGAAGCTTCGAGGGTGAGGTGGCCTCTGATCGGTTTGGATCTGAGTCACATCCATGATCTCATGGGATCATCCTAACCTCATCACCCTATCCTTTTCAGCTTATAAAAGGAGAAGATCTCTCATGGGAAAAGTTAGTTGGCTAGCTTTTGGTGTGAGCTTGAGTAATTTTTGTAGCTTTGGGATCTGCGTTGTCAAGATAGATTGTTGATCTCAGAATCTGTGGAGCAGAAGTGTGTGGGAAGCAAGGAACTATTAGAATGGACCTTGCAACATCAAGGCATTGGTTATATTCTCTTTTTCATATATTTAATACAGTGATATATTTATTTCCCATAAATTGTGCTTATTTTATTGTATGACTCCTTGATCACATACATAGGTTTTGTTAAGTATACGTTGATTCTTTCACTTTGTTGGCTTGTATATTTTTACATGTTTAGCATCCCATAAGCCTTGGAACAGAGCGAGGGTGAAACTAGCGAGGACAAACGACGTTTAAAAGGTATGTCCTTTATCTCTTTTTGGTTAGTATGCTTGATGATTGAAACTTAGGGAAATTTTTATATTATGTCTTGTTTTGTTCTAGTGTCTTGGTGAAACTAGGGAAATATGTTTGTGTCTACACTTACCAATTTGTCCAATAAAAACTTGGAAAATCTTAAGGAAACTATAATTTTGGCATCAAACAGATTCCTTACCTCCTTTTCAATCAATGGCAACAACAGAGGGTTTATTCTCCTCAACTTTTTCTTGAAGGGTTTATGATCATCCTTGATTGGAATTAAATGTTGAATTACCTTAGTATCATAGACCTTTAAATATTCATAACTCCATGCAAAGACATCATGGAAATCCTTCATTACGATGATATACCTCAATTTAATTTCTGGACTGAGTGTTTTGGACAATTTGATGGTCTTGGGATCCTTCTGAGTCCCAATTTTGCAATATTCTATGTCCTCATCATTTGCAGTGATTTTAGGATTTATGGCTACATCGTTGTTGTCAAAAATATTTTCCAATGGGACCAATCCTTTGGGAATAATGTTATTTTTGAGTTGCACTATATATCTTCCAACAATGTGATTCTGAAAAAGGTCATCATTGTTGAACAGAGGTGCATCTTCATTCTCTTCACAACAACACTCATCAAGAATATTTGAATTAGCAAATTCATCACTCATCTGAAGGAATCTTTATACTTGCTTGTCATCTTCAAATATTTTCCAATATTTAATGTTATCAGGTACTATTGGCCTGTGCTTGACTTCAATTTCATACTTTTTGTTAGGAAAATTTGGAATTTTGAAAACCGAAGTTGAAGTAGCTAAAGCATCTGCAATTTGATTTTGCCCCCTAGGAATCACTGACAAATTGTATTCTGAAAACTCTTCAAGAAGATCAAGTAATAAATTCCTATATTCCCTCAATCTAGTATGCTTGGACTGATATATACCCTTTACCTGATTATTAACAAGCTTGGAATCTCCATGTACAACTATCCTCCTAGCACCCAATTCTTTTAAAGTCTTCAACCCCAAAATCAATGTCTGATATTTAGCCATATTATTGGTACAATCAAAATAAATCTTGTAAGAATAGAATTATGTACTTATATTTGGAGGGTTAGGTTAATCCACACACCAACTCCTGCTCCTTCTCTGCTAGTAGCTCCATCAAAGCTCATATTCCACATCTCATCCTCTGCATTGTTTTGTTGATTTGTAATTTCCTCTGTTTGATGATCGGTTTTGTCTTTGATGGCCATGACAGTCATTGGATCCTCCTCTTCAAAACTCAATTCATTATAGAAAATAGAGGAACCAACCTCAGTATCAATAGATTAAATGGGATGATTATTTGGTTGAGTTTTTCTACTCACCATGTACTTAAGAAACACTTCTTTGTACAACCTCCTTTCTTGGCCAAAAACAGGGATAGTAGCATATGACATATCCATTTGCAAAGTTCCTTTCAACTTTGCAGCCCAAGATCTAGATAAAAACATGCAAAATGTTGGAGGGATGTCAGCAACCACCACATCCATGATCAGATTTTTTTATGGGATTTGAGACAATGATACAACCAGATCTTTGATTAAACCCATGCGTTTCACCTTCCTTGAGTCAAAAGAGAAAATATCATTGTAAGGTCTTGTAATATCTAGGCCCAACTCATCCATGACCACATTGGGCATCAGATTATGTGATACTCCTGAATCTAACATGGCATTATGCAAGGTCGTGTCATGAATTTTAAGACTAACATAGAAAGGGGGAACATCATCAACATCCCCACTCTCCTCCACACGTGGGCTAAACAAGATAGTAGGGTGATCATCTTGTACATTCAAAGTGTCAGGGGATTCTTCCATTTTAATCATTTTAATGATCTGATTTCTATATTCTACACTCTTAATCAACTCATTAAATGGAATAGAAATTTTGATTTTAGCCATTTCACTTTCAAAATTAAAAGGAGATGGGGATTTTTCTACCTCTTTGATGATTGCTTCATTTCTTGCCTCAGGTATTTTATTTGGAGGTTATTCTTTGGATTTTCCTTTCTCCATTGCATGCTTTGTTAAATTATCTTTCTTAGGTTGGCTTGAAGAAGGTGTATTTATCTGAAGTCCCTTGTAGGATTTTCCTTTGGAGGATTTGCAGGCACCCTTTTGCTTCTGAGGTTATACTATTTCTGAAGTTGCATAATAGAATTTTGATATCCTTTCTTAAAATCTTATGTTTCCAATGACAACATATCATCATTATCCTGCATAAACTTATCATTTGCATCCATAAATTGATCATGTTCTTATTTAGTTAAGATCACATTTGTTTATGTATCATCACAACAATGCATATTGTCTTCACTTGTTTGATTAAAATATTCATTTACATAGTTGTTTTGGAAAGGAGGTTTTATTTGGTGATCACCTTGATTTCTCTGGTCTCTTTTCCTGATCTGTGGAACTGGAGCTCTCCTAAAATTTTGATTTGTGCGCTGAAAATCGGTTTGATCCCTGGTGATAGGATTATTCTTCAAGGACATTCTTTCCATGATTTTTTCCATAGTTTTCATCATCAAATCAAATTTCTCATCTGATGATTGAGAAGTTGAGGGTTGTGCTTCTCCTTGGGCCTTCTTCACATCTCTGTCAGGATTATGTTTGATCTTCCTTGATACCATCAATTGTATCACTCATCTTATCATATAATGTAGTGGATCTTCTTTCTCTTAACAGGAAGGCAAAATATTTTTCAAAAGAATCAACATATCGAAGTTGGGCAGCTCCAGGAGGAGGTTTTACTTCTATAGGAATTGAATTATAAACTTTCATAAATCTGGTTGAAAACTCTTGTACTGTTTCATTTGGTGATATTTTTATGTTATTGTACTGAGTTAGAAACTAAAGAGGATTTTTTTTATCACCCCACCTTGCAAGAAAACGTGTTTCAAAAGCTGCAAAATTAGGGATACTCGTTGCAGGAAGAGATTTAAACCATTTTCTGACTTCTCTTGAAAGACTTTGTGCGAACAACCTGAGTTTTGCATCCTCGTGATCTACCTCCTCTAGGTCAACAAAATAATTGAACCAATATAAGTGTCTTTGGGTTGATACATTTTCTTCAGCATCGAAAGATTTGATTCTCTGATTATAATTTTTGGTCAAATCGTGCAACTGGGTAGGCAAGCCAAGAGGAGAAAATCTGGTTACCATGGCTCTAGGAGGATTTTGGGCTATTCGAACAGTCTGAGCGGGGACAGTCTGAATAGGAATATTTTGAATGGAGACAATGGGAAGCAAAGACTGGAGTTTCTTCTCATCAAAGATAATTTCATTTAATTTAGATTCTGATCTAGATCTGAACAAGGTTTGTTCAAATTTAAATCAAAGTCAAGGTCATCGATAATTTTTAAACCGTCTTTGGGTAAAGATAGATTTATGTCTAGGAAAGCAAATGATTTGGCTATCTTTTATTTTCTTTTGTGCAAGAGTTTCTCTGGATCAGACATAGATGTTATAAGTTCTGGATCAGGGTTCCTTCTAGTGTGAATTCTCTTAGCATCCAGGATTTCTTATTTTCTCAAAAACAAAAAAAAAATATGTTATTGATCTTATTAAATTAAGTCACCAGGGTAAGAATAGTTCAACCAAAAAGGTGTTTGATTCATTGTTACCCTCGGGAATCAAATCTAAAACTTTTAGTCGTTCTTTGCCTGGGAAAATTTTCAATTCCATCCCCGACAACGGCGCTAAAATTTTAACGTTGAGTAAATTGTTGGGTTGAAGAAACAATCTACAAAGGTAACCTACAAACCAAATTTAATACTGGAAACTAGTCTTTCCAATCTAGAGAGGCCTCTCTCTGAGACTTGATCTCTGATAGACAGGTTTCTTTAAAATGATGGCTAAATTTAGGATTTTGAGATAATTTTTCAAGGTTTGTTGACAAAAGATAGTACTTCTAGGGCTATGGAGTCAACCCCTGAAAATAAAGAAAACCATGCTGGGTAGATAGAACTCCTCAGAGGAATAAAGGCTAAATAAGGTGATGAAATTCAGTGCTTAATTTTATCATGTAGAGTGAAATAAGAAAGAAACATACAACAGTATCAGAGCACCACAAAGGATGAATTTTGACCTTAGCTGAGAAGATAGATAGAATTTAAATCAGTTAAGTCTAGAGCACCATTAGATGAATTCTGGACTTTTAATTTACCAATTTAAAGAGAAGAAAAGTGTAGATGAAAATAAGTACACAAGGAATACATACAAAGAAGAGTACAATCTTCAGATCACCGCCATTAGAATCTTTTTCTTAAGGAACTCGGGACTTCTGCATTTGTATTTATTTAGATTCAGAAAATTACATTAAGGACCAAAATGTCTATACTTATGACTGTGCACACCTTTTTTACATCAAAATAGTCCATATCTATATAAAACTAAAGCTACACTTAGCTGCTAAGAGTCGAACTACTATCTCCTATAGTTATGGATCTGGTTGTTTTCAAAGAGAATAACAACCTCTACAAAATTTACCAAAAATAGGAAAAACGATTTGGCAAATCATAACCTATACGAAATTTTATTTACAATCATAAATTCCTAAGAAAATTTCAACTATACGGTTGTGATGAATCATCATGTGTATCGTTGGACAACATTGTCACCTTTGCACAATAAATTTTGTTTTCTGCTACGCAAATGATGATTGTGAAATATGTGCAGTGATTTCACACAGCAGATCTTCATGTTGAGGTTGCACGTGTAAATCCAGTTGGAAAGAAAGGATGGGATCATTCAATTTGTCTATAGCTTCCTTGTCCAAACATGTTTGCGGTTGTAAGGCCCTTTTTTCCCTTCTTCATGAAAAATTTTGTCTCTTTAAACTCCTCACCTGTCTCAACAAAGCCGCATTCCTTTTCAATTTTTATTGAGCGTCAGAGAGAGCTTCACATGCATCGCCAATAGTTGGTCTGCATTTCTTGAAATGTTCCATGATCCCTTCCTCTGATATTTTGTTTTCCTCCTTGATTTTAATGATCTCATCTTGAGCTTCTCTCAACTGCTTTTCCAACCACTTTATATTATTTTCTCCTCATGTTGGTGAGGTAGGAGATCCCTGGCCTGCTTTACTCTGTGATGCTTGTGTTTCGGGAATTCTTTCTGCTAGTTGCCTCCTCAATTCTCTATTTTCCTGATAAAATTGGTCTATAACATGTTGGTCTTTATTTAATCTTTGTTTCACTTCCTTGATATCTACATCTTCTTCACCTAGTTCCACTTTCTTTTCATCAATCTCCTGGGTTGCACATTCAACAAACTCTGGTTGAATTGTGGGTATGGGAAATCTCTTGGCAGAGGACCTGGTGTGTGGTTTACTGGGAGATTTCGTCTCCTCAGTTTCATTAGTGAGTCTTAGTTTTCTTCTTTTCTTGGATGGTGGTTGACTGAGTGATGAATCTTCAATTTTTTTTCCTTTTCTCCCTTCAGCAACATCTCCTCTTCTTACCTTTGAACTATGAAGTGTTGATTTCTTAGCAGATAAGGGAGTGTCTCCTTTAGGGTCTTTGGGAATGTTTGTTGAAATCGGGAAGGAATTCCAGTCCCTGTTTAAATTTTTGATCTCCTCAACCACCAACATCTTTATCAAGGAAAAATGGAACAGGTTGCTCTCTAGCTAGTCAGCTTTGGCTTGGACATTGTCTGCCATCTTTCCCATGCTTCTACATAGGAAAAAAGGTAAGTTTAAAGGAATTATCCCTGTAAAATGCATCAGAAGCCTGATGTGGTATTGTTGCACCTTGTCAAATCTTCCCTCACAAGTGAAGTACTTTCGGATTATCTTCAAAATTTTCTCAAAAGATTCCAGGAGATACTCACTGGGAATGTTGGCTCCAATTTTCTGATTTCTATATTCGGGTTTGATGAAATCAATATAACATGAAGTATATAATTGCATACCTTTAAACCATTTTTATCCCTACATAGGATCTTCGTCACAGCCGATATGGTTTCTTTTGATACTTGAAAAGTGATCCCTGCAATAGTCGTACTGACACCAGTAAAGTTAAGGGCGAACTGCTTAGTTAGTTGCGCATTATATCCTTGAATATTTTCACATAATCTTATGCATTTGGTTTGTTCAAAGGACACTCTGATAGTTGGATCTATGTTTACTAACTTTAAATCATGTGGTTCAAACCTCACTACAAATGATACGGAGTGACATGATTATTAACTTTTATGACTTCATGATTAGGTAATGATGACCCATAATATATTTTGACATGACATTCATCCTAACCACTTGATTTGACCTTGGTACATAATTTCCATTGTTCGACATGACTCGAGACTTAGGAAAGTAGACCTTTACAATTTAAACATGATGAACCTTATACCCTTTTAACCAACTTATGGCCAAACCCTTTACTTGAAAATTTCAAACCATTATTTATTTGGTCATTGACCTCATAAACTTTGACACACTAACTATGACTCTTCTAGGAAAGTCTTGATTTTTTCCAAGATCAAGGCATGACTCTGAAAAATGTTTGGACAAACCTCTAACTCTAACTACAAAAATCATAGTGCTAACAGGGAAAATAGTGACCATTCATCAAATTGTGTACTGCACACCCAGACTTATGACCATATGGGAATGAATGTGCCATTTTTTGGTGATTTTGGGCGTGCCTATCAAAGTGTAGGTGTGGGTATGTTCAAAGACTCCTCCTTGATGGATACATTTACCATTCATATGCCACCTCCTTCTCACAAAAAGGATCCTATTTACATGGTCTCTTCCATTACCAGTGCATCACTTGGATCTCCTGATCCTTGGGTGGTACCAAGCCCTATGGAAGTAGAGTTTTATAGAGCTCAAATTCCACTTAATTTAGTTGAGATTACCAACGGGGACTTCACCTTGTTGACCAATATCGTATCATGTCATTCATAAAGGGGGTTTTAAAATTGAGAAAAATAATGTCAATATATTTTAGGTATTAGGGGGTGGGATGCATGATATGGGGGGATTTATAGGTATTAG
>JZKD02S0247041.1:724365-753799 GCA_000966675.3 Picea glauca
CGAATGGTATAGGCATTACTTAACTGTAGTACTACAAGCTGTGAATTGAGTCACACAACCAAATGATGGATTCCGAGTGAGATAGCATCAATCAACAATTCGATAACGGTGCTATCATATGCAATATTATTGGTCGCACGGCCGAGACACACACCTCAAAAGGAGACAATTTCGTTAGTAAGATGTTGGGTGAGAAATTCATCCACTCAGTTATGACATCATGTGTTGAGTGTAATAACATTTGGTGGAAGTGTGAGAGTCAAGAAAGAATGGAGGAAGAAGTAAAAAGGAAATTCGATTAGGAAAGGAGACAATTTTTACAACATACTTTCAGAACAACAAGAGGAGGAGAAAAACTAGAGTTAGTGTTAGGAAAGACTGGATAGACCTAGAGGGAATTAGAGACAACTTGATAAATATGGGAATCACATGGAGAATGAGGTTTTCATGTCTATGAGTGATTTATGGTGATAAATTATGTGAAGAACCTATGTAAAGGTTGTTTTGAGCACTCTTGTTGCAATTGTATTTCCTAGAGCTCCCAATAGAGAGATCCCTAGTTGGTATGTGCTAGAACCATAGAGGGTATGGATATTGTCTGAGGGACTACAGTGTAAAGAAGGAAATATCATCCCTTGGGTTGTGCAGACTGATGGGGAAGAGATTTGGGTGGTTGGAATTGTTGTAGGAGTCACATCACTAAGTTTTAAGTGAGTTTTGGATTGATCGAGTGGATTGTAGTCACTCATAGAAGATTGTCCATTCTATGGAATCATAGCCCCAAATCAGGGGTGACTTGCGACTAAGATAATTGGATACACAAATTCTATGGTTGGGTGGAACATTTGATGTCTGCAACTGGTTGTGTAAAATATTTTTTAAAGATATGTGTTTTGATCATTTTGTCATTTACAATTTTTAATGTTATGTTTGAATGCTACATTTACTTTGTGTTTTGTATGTATGAATGTTGTTGCATGTGTTTAATCGTTTTCATTCATGAGTGTTTGAAAACATAGGTAACCACTCACACAACCAGAACAAAGATCAACACGCCGATATTTTTATGTGGTAAAACCCCTGCGGGGAAACATCCACGACCCTGGCCAATGTGGCCACTTGGAGAAATGTATTAATGCAAAAAAAAAAATATTAAAGAGAGATTTACAAGAGTGTTTCTCACAAAAAATCATCAACAGATGACCCTCCATTCTCTTTAAATGGATATCATGGACCAATTAGGTGTTAATCCACATATCAATGTAGTTTTTAAGATCAAGGAGAATATGATCTATTGGATCAATCTATGTTGGGAACATATTGCGACCGTCAGATTACCTAACTACAAATGCATACTAAATAAACACACTTTTACCTAATGACACATTAGACCATGTTGATATCAACTAACTCCTAAGTGTCTAAATATCCTAACAACCCCCTTTAATAATAACTTGGGATATGATTGAAGGATTTACAAAGGAGACATGATAAAACAAGGAAGGAGGAATCAGAGCCTATCCCCCCTTAACGAAAACTTCATGAACTCCTAACATAGATCAAAGGTTGGAAAACTTCACTTCTGTAAGAGCCTTTGTGAAAATGTCTGCAACTTGATATTTTGTAGGGAAAAATAACACTTTAATAACTCAATCGTGAATGTGTTTTATGATGAAGTGCATGTGAAGCTCGATGTGTTTGTTGCGCTGATATTGAAATGGATATTTGGAAAGCTTGATGGAACTTTAATTGTCGCAACATAGGGTGGTCAGATGTTGTTGTTGGAATCCAAACTCTTGAAGGATCTATCAAAGCCACAAGGCTTCTTGACTTGCATTAATCGTTGCTCGGTACTCTACTTTTGCTGAAGAAAGAGAAATTGCATGTTGTTTCTTACAAGCCCAAGTGGCAGTACCTAAACCAAGGCTAAAAATATAACCTATAGTAGACATCGTATCATCAATATCATCAACCCAATCTGAATTAGTGAAACTATCCAATAAAGGAGTTATCCTTGAGTTGTAATGTATCCTGAACTGAATTGTACCTCAGACATACCGAAGTATCCTTTTAATTTATTTCCAATGTATTTCATGGGGTGTTTTCATATATTGGGAAATGAGACCAACAAAAAAGGAAAGATCAGGACGAGTATGAGTCAATTATATTAGGTTACCAACTAATTGACGATACAAAGTGGCATCAACTTCAAGAGAAGTATAGGTGGCAACAAGTTTGACTCCAGACTGGAAGGGAGAAGAGTTTGGTTTTGAATATTCCATGTGAAAGCAACGAATAAGGTCACAAGCATACTTATACTTGGAAAGAAAAATTCCTTCCTTGGTTTTCAAAATTTGGAGGCCAAGGAAATAGTGCAAATATCCCAAGTCGTTCATTTCAAAATTATTCTTAAGGATGGTTTTCACATGGTTTAAAAGTTTTGGGTCACTACCAGTGAGGATAAGGTCATCAACATAAAGAACAAGGACTATGAGATGACTTCCTACTTTCTTGGTATATACATTAGGATCATAATGGCATCTAGAAAAGTCAATGTCAAGAAGAAAGTTGTCCATTTTGTCATACCAAGCTTGGGGATCTTGCTTAAGACCATAAAGAGATTTATTAAGGCAACAAACAAGGCTAGAGACATTTTGGACATAGACATGAGGTTGTTCCATGTATACTTATTCTTGCAAATCCCAATGCAATAAGGAGGATTTAACATCCATTTGATGGACCTCCCATTTATGTGAGGCAGCAAGTGCAAGAACAAGGCAGATGGAATTCATTTTGGCTATGGGGGGAAAGCTTAATTATATTCAATGCCTTAAACTTGGGAGAATTATTGTGTCTTTCAACACTTATATCTGATGCATACTTAGTTCTATAGACCCATTTACATATGAAAATTTTTCTTCCTTTCAGAAGAGGTACAAGATCCCAAGTATCATTTGTCATTAAAGAATGATACTCTTCATTCATTGTTCTATCCAAATATGGATTACATGAATCTTCTGTAAATGTATTTGGATCATTGAGTCCCTGAAACTTGAGTCAAAATAGAAGAGCCTTGTTGGAACTGTGAATGAGTCTAACACCGATCTAAAGGATCACCAACAAGATCACTAGTTGCTTCGTGTGTGGTCCGCACCCATCTAGGAAGTAGTGGTATTGGTGCAGGTTCAATTTCAATGGAATCATCTAGAGGAAGGAGAGTAGGAGGAGATGTATTTTCATCTTAAGTGTCATCATATGAAGAAGAATAAACTAGAGTAGGAAAAAAATATGGCAAAAATGTTGAAGATGTATTGCAAGTTGAAGAAGGCACAAACATCGAATTAGGCTAGCGGACGAAGATATTTTCATCAAATTTAACATCTCTTCAAATAATAATTTCATTTGAATGAGGTTGAAGAAGTATGTAACCTTTGACATCTTCAAAATAACCAACAAAAATACACTTCTCACTTTTAGGTTGTAAATCTTTCCTTTTCTCATGAGGAATGTGAGCCCGTGCTACATTGCCTAATACATAGAAGTGGTTTACATTTATTTTAATTTTATTCCATTATTATTCTAGTGTTATATTTTGTAGCGCCTTTGTGGGAATGTGATTTACTATGTACTTTTCATAGTGAATGTCTTATGCCCAATCATTAAGACTTAATTCCTTAGATTGGGTCACACAATTAAGATTTTCTTTTAATGTGTGATTATTTCTCTCAGAACACCATTTTGTTGTGGTGTATATAGAATAATGTGTTTCATTTGGATGCCATGTGTAGTGCAATAACTTGTAAACTTGTTGTTCACATATTTTCCTCCATTATATGCTCTTAACCTTTGAAGTTGATGACCAGATTGTTTTTATACAAGGGCCTTGTAGACCAAAAACTTGTCAAACACTTCGATCTTAAGTTTTAAGAAGTAAACCCAAGTGCATCTGGAAAAGTCATCAATGAAAGTTAAGAAATACTTGAACCCAGAAAAAGAATGAGAAGACAGTGGACCACACAAGTCATTGTGAACAAGTTGCAAAGGGGTGGAGGCGTGCCAAGAGGTACGTTTGTCAAAATTGTCCCGATGATGTTTTCCGACAACACAACCGACACAAACACCATATTTGCAAGAAACAATAGGAAGACAAGTCACCATATTTGCAAGAAACAATAGGAAGACCAGTCACCATCTATTGATTACATAGTTGTTGCAATGAGAAATAGTTTAGATGACCAAACCGCTCATGCCAAATTTTTCTCAAGTCATCGCTATAAGCAACAAAAACTAATGGAAAATATGATGATCGAAAGTTGTAAAACTTGTACAACCTGTTTGCAAGAACATTCTTATGATATTTTAAATCCTTGATTACAACTTTTGTGAGGTGAAAACTCTACATTTTTACCTTCACCTGAATGAGTGATTTGATATGTTGATAGAAGGTTGCAGGAAAGACTTGGAACTCATAATACATCATTTAAATGACAATTATCTACTTGAATTGTTCCAAACCCTACAACACTAAGAGATATATCATCACCAACAAATATTTTATTGGTGTTACATTCATTTAGGGTAGAAAATATGGATTTATCCTTAGCCATATTATAATATGCTCCGAAATCAATAATCCACTCATCAAAATAAGAAGTAGAAGTTGCATTGAAGGAGAAACCAAAAGCAGAAAGTGCATGTCCATGAGAAGAATAAGAAGAAGAAGAATCATTATTGATGTTTTTCTTCTTCATCGTTGCTTGCAAAGCTTCCATCTTCTCAAAACATTTGGACTCCACATGACCATCCTTCCCACAAAATTTGAAATGCATGTCACCAATATTCTTACTTTTTAATTTTGTGCCTTTGTCACCATTAGGAGAAAAGGCGGGTGGAGAGGGTTTAGGACCCTTGTTTTTCTTGTTGTTGTGGTGAGGATGTTGCTTCTTGGGATTCTTGGATTCATCTTTCTGCTGGACCACTAAGACTTTATTGGATGTACCTGCAGTGCTAATCAATTCAAGTTGCACAATTTTATCTTTATCTCAAATCAAAGAATCACAAAAAGACTCAAGAGAGGGTTGTTTATAACCACTCCCTAGAGCTTCTCTAGTGGCATAAAGGTAGATACAAAAACTGAATATGCATTATCAAGCTTGTCAAGAATATCATATATGCATTGATATTCCTTCAAATCTAGTTGGCATGCTATATACATAAGTCTAAGTGTTTTGAACTTAGATAAGTAATATTCAATACAAGGAAAATCATTTGGACTTAAAGTCATTAGTTGATTTTCCAACTGGTGAACTTGAACAATATTGTGTTTACCAAACACAACTTCACGTTTTTTTCCAATATTTATTGGGGGCATTAATTTCTTGAAGGTGAAACCTTAAATCAAGAGAGATGGACATTCCAATTAGTCCATGTGCTTCGTCATTCCTATTAATCCATTTGGCATACTTTTTATCATCAATGGGTTCTTGTTTTTTTCCCAAGGTAATCTGATACAGTGCTTTACTTCTTAGTAAATCCTCCATATGGGATTTCCATGAGAAGTAGTTGGTATTGGTAATCAAAAGATCATTGGGAGATTCCATATTAAAATATGTAGAAAAATATGAAACTAATGGTCTCGATGGAAATATCTCGAAAAAATAGGTTGTTTAAAAAAAATGGCACTCGAAATAGACTTTGGATGTGACAGTTATGCCCTTTTGAAAAAAGGCATAAATTGTAACCAAAGAGCCATGTGGCAAGTAGAAGTTAGTCCATGTGGTGATACCCCTCCTAATAACGTCACTTTTACAAATATGTTGCTTATGAAGTGACTCACTTTTATAGAATAAGTGGGGATCACTTTTACAACAAAGTTACTTTATAAATGAAAGTTGCATGCAAAATAAATAACTTAAAATAAAATATTAAAGCTACTTATAGTGATTCACTTTTATAATTTAAGTGAAATACACTTTACAATGGATACATGAAATTTTTCAAAAAAAAAGTTAACAAAAAAGAAACTTGAACTCAAAACCTCTTAATTAATAAAGCAACTTTTAACCAATTGAGCGAGTCTTGAACTCAAGACCTCTTACTTAATAAAGCAACTTTTAACCAACTGAGCTAGTGCAAAACATTTTATATTGTTTAGAAGGAGGATTGGAGGTGGTGTTGTTGTTGTTGGTTTTGTTGATGGTCTTGGAGAGAGTGTTCATAAAAAACTCTTTTCACACAAGAAAAAAAACAAATCTTCTTGACAACGACAACGGTTAGATATCAATTAGCTTACCTAGAAAATGTTAATTTTCCCTCTATTTCTGATTTACCGAGATCACACAGAGTGTTTCGTAAAGAGAATACACAGATAAGAAAACCCATTCAGCTATGTTTCTGACTTTTCAAGATCGCACAAAACACGCAGAAAAGAGAAAACACAAATCGAAAAGAGTAGCGACCTAGAAATAAAAAAACTGAAAAATGAAATATTATCTCTACAAAAAATTTAAAAAGGGCGTATTCAAGCTTTATACCTTCGGATCTAATTGAAATGGTCATATCTTGGGAAAATGGAAACCTTTTCAAGTGAAAAGAGAAATGTTCCTGAGTGAAATGAATGCTCTGGACGCAATGGAACAATCCCCTCGGCCTAGAAATGTACAAAAATGGTAGAAAATAGAGATGTGACAACACGGCTTCAATATCTCGATCTACAATGGGAGTGGGTCTTCAAATACACTATGATACCATGTTCGAAAACATAGGTATTCCAACAAAGGAAAACCACCTTCAGTAACCATTCACACAATTAGATCAAAGATAAACACATTGATGTTTTTACGTGGTAAAACCCCTCTGGGGAAACATCCACGACCCTAGCCAACATGGCCACTTGGAGAAATTTATTAATGCAAAAGAAAAATATTACAAAGATATTTACAAGAGAGTTTCTCACAATTGATCATCGGAAAATGACCCTCCATTCTCTTTAAATAGAGATCATGGACCAATCAGGTGTTAAACCATGGATCAATGCAGTTGTTAAGATCAAGGAGAATATGATCCATTGGATCACTCTATATCGAGAACACATCATGACCGTCAGATTACCTAACTACAAATGCATACTAAAGAAACACACTTTTACCTAAAAACACATCAAACCAAGTTGATATTAACTCCTAAGTGTCTAAATATCCTAACAATGAGTTGAATTATTATTGACAAGTTTCATGAGCTTGTATGTCATGTCATTTATATTTTCACAGTTGTATTGACTTGTTAGTCGATTTGGCAGTAACAAGACTTAGATCATAATTTGGGTACATTATGGTTTGGTATTCGAGTGAAATTTTGTGGTAGTGTGCCTTAGTGAGGAATCTGGGGACATTGCAAGTTGGTATCAGAGCGAAGGTTTCAACACTGGACCCATATGGGCCAAAGATCGGTGTGGATTTGATAAATATGTTATTGTAGAGTTTGATTTGTGTTGAAATTTGGAAAATTTGTAAAAACAGAGTGGAATCCCCCAATTTATGAGCAAATTCAAATTGAATTTTCCCTCATAATCATCAAATGGATATTAATCACGTCGATCTACAAGTTGCAGAGTTAAATTTGGTCCAGGATGTTGAATCCTCTGTTTTCATGGTGTTGACTCATACTTCATCCACTTATTCCAAAAAGTTCACGAAAAGTTTCAAAACTTGCAACTCATTTAAAGAATATTAAATAATTATAATAGGTGGGGTACCCTAGATGAAAACCCTGAAATGATAAGGTTTGTGTATGGAATTATCATCCTCGTCATTATGGCATGATATCATTTTCAGTATGGGCATCACTTCAAGTATAGCATTTAAAATCAGTTATTGCATGACAATCAATCTTTGGCTTGATAATTCTTAGTATCCTATGATGTTTTTTGAATGAATATACCTTCAACACAATAAATGGTATTGAAGAGAGGTATATATTTGGACCATGGTTTGAATACTCATACAAAATACTTGTTTGTATAAGCATATGCATCTTGTATTGTGCTAGGTTGGAGATTCAAAAGGCATAGATGTTATAAAGTGATATTTGTTAAGTTATAGAAGAAAACAAGTATAAGGTTCTCATATGTATGCTTCGCATGCATAAAGTATGCAAGGTATATAATTTATGGCAAGTTAACAAGCAAGTGGTTGATATTTGGAAAAATTTATAGTATATCCTATGATTAGTCTCAACCGCGGTTGTGGCTCGATGCATATGTCACATTTTTTTAATATTATGAAGTGGGTATTGATATCACATGGTATCATTTACAGGTCAACGACGCATGGGTGGTGAGTGGGTTTATATTTACCATGTATTAATTTGAAGAGACTGGAGCATTTATGTTACCAAACTTGTGTACTATCTCCTTGAAAATTGTTAGGGTTAACATTGTCACACATTAGTTTGTTTATGAAGTGTAAAGGAAGCTACCACTATTGTGTTTAGCTCAACCAGCTCTATTATTCATTGTGAAACCATTTCAAGTTCAGAGGAGTGGTAAAAATTATCCTGGAATGAGGTAAGTACTCGCACAACTCTTGAGCATTTCTTTGCAAAATAATTTGTTGATAAATGTTAGTTATGGGTCTGGTTAGTTGGTAGAAATTATAGATGTTCTTCTTTCCATGTCTTCCATCCATGAACAATTATTTGGTGAAATGAAAATAGATGAGGCAATTGTTTAAAATTTTATTGTTGTGGAAAACGTTTTATGGGTTCATAATTTGTAGTCAATGTTATGGTTTTTTGTCTTTCTTGTATGCTCATTGTTGTCATTAGTTCATATTATCACTTTCCATTTCTTCTTATATTTTCTAGGATGGCTTTATCCTGAAATCGGTTGTAAAGAACCATGGGTCAAACCCATGAGTGATTGTTGTTGGTATATACAGAGTTTCGACTTGGGTTTTGATTATGAATTTATTACAAAAGTTTATTGGTGTCGAGCCTTTGGTTTACATGAGGAAAAAAATTAATTATGAGCTTGGCATTAGTTTCTTCCTGTCAAAAGAGCTTCTAATTGAATGTATGAGCCCATGGTCGTGTGTCATTCTTCCTCTTTGCTTTCTTCGTGGAGAAAATTAATGATATGGGTCATATGGCATTCTTTTTTCTCTCATACTCAATTTGTTCTCTTTTAAAGCCCACGGTTCAAAACCATGAGTTGCCACGTTTGTGAAGAATATATATCAGCACAAATGAAATTGGTTTACATTATATGACATTTTGATAGCATTGTGAATATTAGAGTATGACGTGGATCTTTAATTGACCCCAGTTAATAATAGTAGTAGTAGTAATGTTGTTGGTTGATAATTATAATGGTTTTATTGTGACAATGTGTGCAAGATTTAAAAAGCACATAGGGAATTTAAATTTCAAGAAGAATGATGGTTGATGCTACATGATTAAAATTATTTTTACATGGACTTCACACATTCTTTTCACTATATATAACTTTTCATAAAGTATACTCCCTTTACCATATATCCCAACCATAAATAATTGCATTCCCATGTTTATCCTTGTCAATGTGTTTAAGAGAAACTTTGAATTATTCATATACAAGTGGGTTTTCTTTTTAAGAAGCATTCAAGAGGATTTAAAATTCCAAATTATGGAAATTGGAAGTGTAAATATTGGTGTTTTATAAATTTCAGATTTTCTTCCCTTTCATACATTATTCCTAGTTCATTTCTTCCTTCTATGCTTGAATTACCATGTTATATTCAGAGCCATAATTAAATCATATTTAACAAGTTTTGTAATGAATTTTTATTATGTTGTGTCTTGTATTATACTCTAAATATTTTGGACTAGTCAAAAGGATAATGGTAATTAGATGAGATTATTTATCTAAGGGAGTAATAGAGGGGGTAACAAAGGATGAAGAGGTAGAATTCCAAATGTGTTTTAGCAACAAGGGAGGCACAAGAAAGAAAGAGAGTTATTTCATAAAGAAATACCCTCATCTTTTTTAATCTATGATATGACAATGTTTTATTCTGGACATATGATACTTTATTTTGGGACAAACAACATATGATATTTAATTTTGAAAACTTTAAATATCATATTATTTTGATATATGGGAGGTAAAGTGTTTGTTGACATGGAATTATTTGGATGAATGTCTTTCTTGATTTATTTTCTATATATATATATATATATATATATATATATATATATATATATATATATATATATAATCTATTTTTAAGGTCACGACCAAGCCAGACACCAAATTGGTGTATGAGACCTCCTCTGCCCAGCGATTTTACTGGTAAAGTCTACGGAGGTATATATATATATATATATATATATATATATATATAAGCAAGAGATGAAATCAATGGAAGACATGAGAAAATACAGAAGTGAAACTTATGATAAGGTATGTCTAAGTTCTAAGTGAGATATTCATATTTTTCATTCCATTCTAAGTTTCATTAGAGTTGAATTGTGTTGTTGATGGCAGGGTTGTTTTGAAGGTGGCAAAGAAAAGATTGGGAGGCATTGATTGGTGATATGTTCCAAGGTCGTTTATTTTCTTGAATTCTATTTGGTTTTAATTAGAAGTTCTAAAGTCATTCAATGTTAATTAATGCTAGCTTTGTAGAGTTCAAAACAATGATGCACGTGTAACTTGAAGTGATACATCCTGGTCTTGCATTGTGATCTCTTCTTTTGACATTATATGTCCATGTATGAGTCTTAATTACATCTTGGAATTCCAAGAACTCTTTTGGTCTAGGTCCTCGTAGGGACCTAAAGAGATATTTTCAGTTGTAACTCAAAATTGATATTGATAAAAATATTTGTTTATTTCCTCTCACTTACAAAATAGTTAAATATGGTGTTTCAAATCTGTCATTTTATCCATATTTCAGCATTTTTGCTTTTTTATGTCTTTATAATTCTTTTATTTTGCGAGTTCATTATTTTATTTCTTAGACAAAATACATAAAATATATATAAATAGAAATGGAGTTATATCCAAGAATCATATTTCTTGAGGTATGATTAATATTTTGGCAGGCTTTAAGTCAGGGTAATAATCATGCATATCTCATCTAGCCTAATGAGATTTGAAAATGTCATCGACATTTCTTTGGCGACCATACTGAGGAGACATTTCTTAAATCTTTGGTTCTTTTCTTTTCTTTTCTTTCCTTTCCTTTCTATTTATGATTTTAATGACTTTTCCTACCCCTTGACAACCAAACATAAGAATACATTTTCCTGATCAAAGAGGTATTACTTCAAGCTTGTTTGATCTAATCTTAGAAACTGCATTTTCCCATGAAAAATTGAATGCTCTTGGGAAGTCAATGTTCGTGATATAGAAATTCAAGAGCAAAGAGAGGTCATTCAAAGGCAAGCCTGTAATTGTACTTCTCATTAGAAGTTTGTATTATGACCACTCAATCTTGTGTATCACAATGAACGAGAGGTGAAATACCATAATTTGATCCTTTATTCAAAACTGGAAGAACGAACGCCATCTTAGAAAACCTTCAACCAAATCTTTGACAATATCTATCTGATTCCAAGATCATAGTTTCAAGCTCTTCAAAAAATTTCTCTCCTAAGAAGATCACAATGACTTCTTATGGTGGTTCTGGTACCACTAGAGGACCTACTTCCTCACAGGATTCGTCCTCATCTCTTATTAGAATCATGTACATCGAATTCAATCATGTATTTACATCTAAATTTACATTATCAAAAACTAAATTTGTACAATTAATTACACCAACCTGAGTAGTATGAAAGAGATTAGATTTATGACATGAATTTGTAAAAAATGACTGCTCAATACTAAAATTACCAAAAAATTAATCTAAACAGTATTTACCAAGAGTGGATTGTGAGAACATTACAAGCTCATTATGATCATTTGAATCCATTATAGTTTGTTTCATATTCCTTACACACTCCACTTTAATTTTATTTTCTTGGCCATTGTAAGGAAACAATAGATGTGACCAATTTGTTGCAAAATACATGTTTAACTTTTCAGACCAATCTCTACTAAGTAACAAATTGTAATATTATGGGATGTCTACAAGCACATTTCCTATAATCTAGCGAACTTTGGGATTAGAGGATAATCCAATCAACAAATCCTTTATTTCTCCTAACACCTTGACACTTGATTGGTTTAATTGGACAATTTGGGTAGTGGTCTTTTTAGGTTCAACATTAAGTTTTCTACAAACATAATATGGCATCACATTTTATGATGATCCTAAATCCACTAAGAAATTGTAAACATTTTTGTTATATATTTCAAATGTCAATAAAAAATGGAGTATGTGATCTCCTATTAATGTTGCATTTACATTAGATTTGTTTTGTGATAAAGATCTTAGCGTTGTTTTGTCTTTGTCATTTTCTTCAGCAGTGGATGTATTATTTTTAGAATTATTACTATCTAATGCGTGTGGTAATTTATTTTTCTGTTGAGTGATTTTGCACAATTCAAATAAATATATATTAGCTCTGGCCTTTTTTAGGTCTTCTACCAAATCATAATCTAACTTATTAGAAACTAAACTAGATTTACCTCTAACTGGATTTATTTTTCTATTGGAAGAAATTTTCTTCAACAAGTAGGATGTAGAAGGAGATCATACATTTGTTGCAGGTCCTTTGCTTCTAGATTGAGCCACACAACTTTCATCAACTTCGTCTTCATCATCATCAATTATGCCTTTGGAAATATCCTAAATATCATTTAATGACGATTCAAAAATGTCTTCATCTTGTTCATTGTCATTAGTCTTATTCTCTTCTTCTTCATCCATCTCGGTAAAAACATTGAACATATTTACAAATGCAAGACATATCCTCTCTGAATGGCTAGCATTATGAGCTCTACGGAAATTCTCTTGATCAAAATCCACAATATGAATTTCATCAGTAGAAGGATTTTGATAGTTTGGAGGTGTATTGTTTCTTTTAAATGGACGTCTCCACAATACTCTATAATAGGTTCCTTCTCCTGAGCTTTTCTTAGGTTCAATTATGTTATTGGATAAAAAAATTAATGATTTTATTTAAATTGTCCATATCTATTGTATCCTTCTCAGCAGTTTTCATTGTTGTTTTTATTACAATAATAAATAAATAAATTCTTCTACTGTAGACTTGTCTGCAATACTAAGCATTTGATTTTTTACAACTAGAATTTTTTCAAATGTGTCAGCTAAATCATTTTTCTTGCTCTCAACAAATATTACAATCGAGGATGGGAGAGCAGTCGTATAAAAATAAATAAGCACATTAGTTGCATGTATCGATTCTTCTGGTGTTTTTTTTATTAACGTTAAACTCTTATGGAAATATTTAATATTTTCCTTGGGGTTCATTTTAATTTGAGACAATTCTAAAACTAAATTTGTTGGTGTCTTGTATTCACCAAATTTTTTAAGAAATGTGGTTTTGAATTCATTCTAATTAGTGATTAACCCCTGAGGTAATGCAAAATACCATGTAGATGTTTTTTCCTTCAAAGGTGAATGGAAATAATATGCAAACAACATATTTGTGTTCAACAACCATTAAACTAACTACTAGCATGAATTTCCTTACATGATCCTCTGGAGATTCTTTAGTATCTAGATCATATTTGGGAAGAAAATTATTCGGTTGTTTTGGAAAATCATGTAATTGTCCTACTACATCTATTGCTCTAGGTGTTAGCCACAGTCTCCTTGGTTGATTATCCATATTCCTCGGTGGTGACCTTCTTGGACTAGGTGTTGGTGAAGCTCTAGGAGTGTGATTAGGACTACCTTCAGGTGATTGCTCTGGAAGATCACATGGATACTTCATAGGATTCTTAGGAGGTGATGGTGGTGTTGAGGGGTCCTAAATCCCTTTAAATAAACAGTAGGAACCAAACCCACCATCGAGGCCCAATTAGACTCGGCAACATTTAATAGTGGAATGGTTCTCTAGATCTCGCGATACGACCAATTAATCGATGGGATTTATGTTTTCTTGTGAAAGTTTATCCTTTGGTTCGGACATTCTCTTTTTGTATTTTCTCTTATAGGTGGGACCGATACAAGATAAAATACAGTATAAACCAACTAGGTAACAAAGTGGGAAAACTTAACTACTAGAGAAGGCTAAGCTCAGGATAACCCTTTCAATCTAGCATGCAGACAATGATTCTCTACCACAAGCCTCGTACTAATACATTAACATGTTGGTGTTTCAATTATTGACTGAGATACAATTATCAGAAGAAAACATAGATGCAATAAACGATGGCAAGAAAAATAGTTTCCTTATCTCTAATCACCAATTACATATTAACACAACGATTTACTTTTCATCATTAAAGGCAAGAACTATAAAAATATTGAATCAAATAACTTATCAATAGATTCAGAATTTCTTACTTGTTACAGCATCCATTCATGAGATATAAATCAGAAATATTATTCTTCAGATCCAATCATACACGCTTTTGATAAAACACAAACCTTGTCTCTGGTCCTTAACATGACTTCTCAATTAAGGCAGCTCCGAAATAGTTCTTTACAAATCCAAAAATGAGGGTCTTTGCAACAACCATCGACCTTTGCTAACAGGTCAATCCTCTTATTTATAACATATTATTAACTAAAAATAACTATTAAAAGTGCAGCAAAGTAAAGAGAAAAACTCGCCACGTGGCGCTTTTATCTCCCAGTATTCCGAGACTCATCAAATGATCTCACTTGAGTGGATGACTCTTCTCGTACTCTGACCATTTGATGAAGAGATCCTTGCATGTGTTAGCATATGGGAATCTATGGTGTTCCATTCTAGCTGAAAGTATCTCTCTTATCTCTACTGCTCGTGCCCGATACTTGACTATTATGGCACTTAATTGTTGCAACATGGTTCAAGCTTTGATCGGGTGTTCCATGAACTTATGCACTTTATCGAGCGCCATGTTTTCCACCCTTGCTATCTCCACATCCCATGATGAATCTTGTTCGGCATGTAATTTGACTATGTCACGCAAGTCGACAAAGTCATCGAGTGCGTCGAATTTAGGGAGGCCGACGTCTCACATCCCCTGGTTGATCTTGTCCCAACTCTTTTCACACTCGGCCCATTTATCTTGGATTTCCCGATGAGGTTCTTAAGCCATTTTTACCCAATATTCGGTCGAATTCTTTATGCGGTCGATGTTGCTTTCCCTTAGTACCCGGACGTCGTTCTCTTTGGCATCTTGGCCCTGTTGAACTGCGTTGATGTAGTCAATCCTTTCCATGGCTTGGTGTGCTTTCTCATACCACATTTCCATATCCTTGCACATCGCCAGCGCCATGATGGTGTCTTCTTGAAGCTCAGCTATCCTTGTAGTGAATAGGTGTCTCTCATCCATAAATTTATTGTAGGCCTCCTAGAATTCGCTTCTCAGGAACACCGCGGCCTGTGTGGTATACTGGTAATATTTCACCAAATGGAATAGATGTTCCAATTCCTTTAGCACAACGGCCATATCCTCTTCATCCCTTTTCTCTCTGTCCTGGGTGGCATCTTTGATTTCCATCCCTGAGTTGATAAGCTCAAATGTCTTGGCATGCTCCGTGTTCATCAACTTTTCCTCTGTGGTTATGAGGATGGAGCAATCTAGAGTAATCCTCCTCTTCTTGGTGGTTCTCTTCATGATAGATTTC
Source organism: Picea glauca (assembly GCA_000966675.3). NCBI lineage: Eukaryota > Viridiplantae > Streptophyta > Pinopsida > Pinales > Pinaceae > Picea > Picea glauca. The sequence goes on from JZKD02S0247041.1 coordinate 740,097, forward strand.
CTTTTCCAGTCATAGGAGATGGAATGTATATCAGCAACTTCATCCACGGGTTTGGGGATTTGTTGATCTCCCTAGGTAAGCATATTTCCCAGACTCCTGACAGTGTATATTTGTTCAAGACTAGCTTCTTGAACTTCTTCTATGTGTTCTGAAGGTCCGAATTACGGTTGTTTCCCATCAAGAGGTTGATTATCGATTGAAATTGAAGCATCAAGGATAGGCTCAGTACTTACTTGATAATCGGTTGTTGAGATGTCGATTTCCTTATGTGGAACTTCTTCCTTTTGTTCGCCCGATCCTGGCTCGTCCATTGGGCTCTATCCATTTGGGTCTCTGGTATATCGAGTAGCTATGTGTATAAGATTCTTTCGACCTCCTAGTAATTCTGTGGAAGGCCCTGAATTTGAGCATCGGGAGCTGGGGAAGATGCCTTCTCAATCTCCTTTTCCTCTGTGATATGCACCGGAGTCACCAAGGACACCTTCGGACTTTCCTCATCATCATAGATTGTTATCAAGTCATGGAGGGCGTTTGGTGCACTTACTCTTCCTTATGTTATTGCTATCTATGGATGAGCTAAAACACCCCCCGGTGATCCGGCATGTGGCATTGTAACTTAAGGTTTATCTAACTCGTCAATTTCGTCAATTTGTATTAGCTCAGGGCCACTTAGACCTGCCCGACTTTCATCTAGGTTGTCAGCAGGGACCCTTGTCATTCCTATGAGGTATGGGTCATCCTGCAGTTGATCAATTACTCATTGGACATGTTCTATCATGAGAAATCCCCTCTCTCATGCATCCTGTGTCATAGGAAATCCCTTGTTCTGCACTGGAGCCACCAAGGGAATCTTTATTGCCTCCGCCGCTCTGATTTCTTCCCTGGCTCTGAGGGCCTCTTGAGCCGAATGCTCTATTGTTTTTGTCTGTTCATCCAGGCTAATGGCCCTACACCTGGTCCTTTTGGGGTTGCCCATCCTTTCTACCACCTCGTCCCCATCCTGGGCATTTTCTATGCAGACTTCATCTTCGAATTTGTCGTGAGCGTACGGCCAAAAAGACGACACTTGAGAAGCATGTTGGAAGACCAGGCCCTTTGGATCGTACTTGCTAAATCAGCTTGTCTGAAATCTAAAATCGAGCTGGATCAACCCTTCTTGTTTGGCTTGAGCAGTGTCCTTTACCAAGTAGAAACCTATATGGAAACCATAGGGTATGAACGCTCTCTTCTTGTCCTGGACCAAGGTGGTGTTGTAGCCTTGTAAGATGGTTTGATAGCATATTCATCCTATTACAAGCCAGTTCAGGACATGATATGGTAGGATATGTGGTGCTCCAGTGGCCCCGAACACCCTAATGTAGGTGTCGCGCTTGTCTAGGTACTAGTGGCCTACCTTGGATATCATTTTCTTGGCCACAATCAATAGTCTCGGGCATTCCTTCTTAAAAATAATAAAATAAATTCGTGTGATAAATTCATCGCAGATGAGGGAGTAAGACTTTTTATACATATTCTCCCACATCACGCTAAAATAGACGTGGACCGAGAGTTTTGCGACACGCCAGCTCAGATTATTGTCAGCGAAGATGTTTCTGGGGCACATGACGTCAAGCAAATATGAATCCATGTAGAAAGATGGTGTGTCTCCTTCCTTCGGCATCTTAGCCTGTTGTATATCGATGCTCGGTTGTTTAGAAATTATCGCTCCCCAGTTGAAACCACTCTTGGAGATCGCCATTGTGTATTCCAAGGGCATCCATGCCTCTGAAAATATGGAGTAATCCTTCTCCCCATATAATCGACAGATGAAATCCATCAAATAGATGTAAGGATCCCTTAAGTTGGTCGTCCCGTACCAGCCAATGCTTCGGTTGGTGAACTTCTTGTCCTCCCTCCACCATGAGGCCATCACCTGGTTGGTGTCATGGCATTCATAGAAATTCATCATGAAGTCTATGTTAAGCCGCTCCTCAGGATATCTAAGCTTGTAATATTTTTGAACTTCCACCGGCAGGAACACTCTGACACACCCCCCATTGTCATCATTGATTAAACATTTATGTGTGTATGTGTGGTCGATGAGCCACTTAAGGACTTCAATACATGGAAAAGCAGGGGTTATACTTGCCACCATATGTAGATACGACCATCGGATGTTCGAGAACACCTCCTTGTCGAGCGCTTTTACATCTAGATCATTGTGTGGGATATATTCTGGGTATTCCTCCCGGCTAATCTTGTTGAAGAGTTCTCCCCAATCTGGGAGTGCAATCATGGACCCTGTGCTTGCCTTTGTATCTCCAAAGGCCGTAGGTTGAATAAAAACCTTCTTCGTTGTTGTTTTGATGACTGGTTTCGGTCTCGGAGTGTATTCCAATTGTTTTGCAACCCCTGGAGAGGATCCTTCACCTACCTCTGGTTCTTTCAGCTTCGGTGCCCTCGGCAATCGTCTGGTGGTTGGATTTCTTGGCGGAACTATTCCTGCAACTAAAATAAACCTTCAGAGACGGTGTAAAGAAAAAAATTGGATAAGAAACATATAATTTGTAGCCATGTAAAATTTACAGACTTGGATACATACCTATGAAGCTTGCTAAAACCTAGTTATTTTGATACTCACGGGATCTTTGCAGCCTTCAAATTACTCGTCTTGCTTATTCAGATGCTATGAACTTCCTCGTGCATAGAATGATTTTGTTTAACAAAATTTAAACCAGGGAAGAACTTACTGTGTCGCATAAGCCATTCAATTCGGGTGATGACTGAAATTTAAATAAATTTCCCGTCGAATCACGATAACTTAAATTCATCATGGGTTGGCGGCGAAGGTGCAAGTGGTGATGTGATCTATCGATGATTTTAAACAGCTATTTTTATTGGTGCATGAGGTAGCAACTAATGCAGGATTTGGTATTGATTATCCCCTTATATGCTCAAAATATGATCGTATCTAATGCTAAAACATCACATCGTGTCGCTCTCTCAATGGGTGGATCGGGGATCAGGGATGTGCTATGAACATTTTTGTTGATGTCCTTCTGCAAAAGCTCTGACGTCAATCAATCTCACCGTACAATGTTGTTGTGGAAAAGATGACTCGGACCTAGGGAACCAAGAATGACTCGGGGTAAAACTATATTCTATCGTTCTTGAATTTGGTAAAGACACGTGGCAATGAATACTGGTGACCTAATTCACGCGTATCAATCGGAGTCGGGACTTTCCTTAAGTTATTTGTTCTAAAACAAACCTTAGATTATTGATGCCGAAAAGTATCCAAGGTCGGCGGTTGGCAATAAATCTATCAAATGCTTTCTTCGGATTAGCTCCCTCGAAAAGGTCTCGATGCCAAAAACGCATCGGGGATCGGTGATAGGGAATAACGTTTAGCGCGGTCAGAATGTTTGTTGCGATGTTTTTAGGTTCTCCCCGATTCCAATAAGTGCATCTGGAATCGGCTATCGACGATATCTCTTCTCTCTTCATTAACTTTTATCCCCCTCGTCTTTTACCGATGCCGAAGTGGAATTGGCTATCGGCGATATCCTTATGAAAGACTTTGACGCAAACAAAAAATTCCTTTTGTCGATGCTGATGGAGATCGGCGCTCAGTGATTGAGTTTTTCTGAGTGGTTCATTTCCTTCTTTTAATTCCTTTAGATGTTGAATCTGAGCGCATTGGGTGAAGTGTTTCGCCTGTCAATTCTTTATTCAAGTGTTAAGGCCTTTTAAGTCATGAGGTTTCATAACTTCAAAACAAACCTGAATAGGTGATGAGAGTCATGAAAATAAGCAAACACAAAACATTTCTCGAAATGAAGTCGAATCAAAACCATGCAAAAGATCAAGGGGTACCCAAAAAAGCAAAAATTTGACAGAGGCTTTTTAGAGTGTGTTGAGTGCTCAAGAGGTGGTTTTCCTGCACTGTCATAAAATTCAAATGTTAAAACACTCTGGTCTTCTTTTCCCTGTAAAACTTCAGATAAATGTGAGTTTGGATCAACTTCAGAAAATATTTTTGACTCACCTGATTGTTCCGTTCTAGGGAACTTATCTTTATGTGGGAGATAAAATTGAACAGGTGACTGACCTAGCTCCTTACTTTCATCTCTAGTAAGAACCCTTGATGCATATAGCTCAGGTAATGTTAGATTATACAACCACGGTTATGTAGTCAAAATTCTATCAACAGTTTCAACCTGAGATGTTATAACAGTATTACTTGGAGATTTAAGTTCCTATGGGACAAGTAAATGTACATATGGTTCTGATACAACCGATTTAGAAGGTTGTGTAGTTTCTTTAGAATATTTTGTAGCTGATGGTTTCTATTGAGGTGTGGGTTGAGAAGATTTGGATGGCTTGATGGTTCGTGATGTTCTTCCTATCATTCAAATCGTTTATCCCTCCTAGCACCAAAAATTGTTGATGGTCAGAAAAAATTCACCAACAACAAGGGAGGATTGCCCGATGGAAATTCCCAGTCAAACTCACTCTCATTTTGGGTAGCGATCTCCATCGATATGTAGACCTGGTTGACACCAAAAAGGGTTGGATACGATGTGATATCGATCTAATTGAAAGTATTTAATATAAGGATTTAATATCTATTATGTATTTCATGTATAATCACTATAATCAATATTATATCTAAGTAATATATATCATAAATAGCTAGGAGTGAATTTATTTTAATTCAGATACAAGAATATAAATTAATTATTGAATCTAAGGAAAATCTGTGTATAGTGTTGGATAGTTGGCTTTCATTGATGTTGTTTTCTAGATGGTTGTCATTGATGTCAACAGAAGTGGTTTTCATTGATGTCAACAAATGTCATGGGTGCATTTGAATAAGTCTACAATAATCCCTAGAGGTGTGGTCATGAAGACCAAATTTGTTTGATTAATACGGACATGAAGGACAGTGAAAATCCAAGTAACACACTCATAGAAGGATAGTCCTCGTCATGTCATTTTCAATGGTAGGTGGTATGCCACATAGTTCCTCATGGTTGAGGAGTTATGAGGTCATGAATTTTGAATCCCTGAAGAATGGTTAAGAAGCCCCTAAATGGTTGCAACAAGAAGTTACAAGTCATTGATTAAAGGGTAAAGTGATTATAAAAAAAAAAGTATAGGAAAAGTATAAATACACTTCAAGAAGCCTCTCATAAGCACACTCACACACAAGTTATTGAATATATTCTTTGTGATAAAGTGATTTATTGGTGAATCTGAGATGGCGAATTCGAAGTAGGGAAGGAGTAAGGAGTGCCAAAGTTTCGGGATTGCAGAGGAGAGCGAAGGTTTTCTGATAAACCATAATTTAGCCAACCCTCACGTATCATGCTATTGGTGTCCCGTGAGGCACCCCCATGGGTTGTACACCCCTCATCCCACGAGGCCCCTCTAGTTGATTAGTCTCAGTCTCGCGAAGCTAAGGAAAATTTGGGGAGGATTCTAGTACTAGGTTGTTGAGGCTAAGGAAGAGATATAGGTCTATAATCTTATGTATCATGTCTACTACAAGATTAAAGGTATGTTTTACATGTGTTTTGAGGGTTGTGTCTTGATAAATTCTTGAGGCATGGTTGGATATTTGGGCATATGCTTGAGGTACACCTTGGTGATGTTATGGTACATTGATTAGAGCATATCTTGACTATCTTGGTATCTAGTTTGGTATATGTCATGGTGATGTTATGACATGCTTGAGGCACTTCTTGATGAGGTTATGGCTCATGTGTGAGGCATATACTTGGTATATGATCTCGGTTTTTATGGTGTATTCTCTAGCCATATTACTGAGACATTGGCACATATTTGATACTTGGAATATGGTTTGTTGTATGGTATATGCTTGAAGCATATCTTGGATGCATTGGAATATATCTCTTGGCACATGGTTTAGTACATGGTTGATGTTTTGGTACATGGCACATGGTTTAGTACATGGTTGATGTTTTGGTACATGGCACATGGTTTTGGTATATAATTGAAGTATATGGTTGGTTTCTCATCATTCATGTTATAGTACCTACACTTGGCATATTTTATGGTACATGATTGGTGATATTGAGACACATATTGGTGATTTTATGGTTCATGAATTGATGATGATATGGTACATTTCTAGAGGCACTTCTTGGAGATCTTGGTACGTGGTATGGTACAGGTTCTGGTACATGGTTGATGTATATGGTATGGTACATGGTTGATATACATGGTTGATGTACATGGTATGGCACAGGTTTTGGTACATGGTTGATGTACATTGTATGGTGATGGTTTTGGTATCCATATGAGTGGATCTTCTTATAATCAATTGATGATGGTATATCAATGACAGTGACAGTGACAGTGACGATGATAGGGATAGTGACAGGTTATGTTATTGGTTGACCATCAGTTTCAAGTTGATGTGACAGTCATAGTTACAACTTAATGTGATAGTGACAGTGACAGGTTGGATGACAGGTTGATTACAGGTTGATGAGACAATGGCAGTGACAGTATCAGTCATAGTGACATGTTGAGTCTACACTTATATTTCATGGTGGTAGGACAGGGAAAGGAAAGGGGGTTGTAGCCTCCTTCTAGTTGGTGTCGGAGAACTCGTTTAGTCGTAGCTTCCTTCAGGTTGGAGACTGTAAAATATGGGTTTGGATCCTCCTTCTAATTGGTGCTAGAGAATTTAAGTTGTTGTAGCTTCCTCCAGGTTGGAGCCCGTAAATCAGGGGGTTGGTCCCTCCTTCCAGTTGGTGCTGGAGAATTTCGAAGTTGGTGCTTTCTATGAATGTATTCTTGATCTATATAAGAAATCATTATGTGGTTTTCTCCCATTTGGGTTTCCCTGTAAATTCTGGTGTATTGTGTATTTGTGGTTGTTTATTATGCATTGATGAATGATATTGTTTATGATGCAATGATATATTGAATGCATAAGTGATAAAATATCGAATATTGTTTATAAAGTTGAAGTTTATATATAATGTGGTTGAAAGTGGTAAAATGTGCTCATATTGATTCACACCCCCCTCCCTCTCTCAGTATTCCAACATATAGATACATACATTTTTATTTTATGAATAAATAGTTATTCAGAAAATATGATATAAGTCTTATATCCAATAAATATATATTACTGAAATCACCAATTCACGAAATAAATTTCATGAAAAGAAAGAAAATGTAGAAGGCTTAACTTACAAAAAAAATAATTGAACAATCTTACATGTACAAGAGATCTTTGAAACAAATATCTAGACTTATCTTTATTATTAAAACTAATAAGAAATTGCACAAATTCAATACAAAGGTTTCTGACTCTTTCTCTACTGAAAGAACTTCCTTTTAAACCCTTCAATTTAAACAGTACCCCATTCAATCTCTTCTTCCTTATGTTATAATAATGTTTAATTTCCAACTCAAAATTGTTGGAAAAAATCCTACGATTATACCTTACAAGCAATGATATTGATACAAGTTTTCATTATCCAATTCAAGGAATTATTGTTACATAACAAATTTAAATTTGTTTTACATGTGATTGTGTTTGATTGAATATCTTGAATGTGTACTATTATTTATTCATTTGCAAGCAGATTCCTTCTTCTTCATTTGTCCACTTCTTCCTTTATTATCTCATTTTGTGCGTTATCATTGTCATCGGGATTATTCTCGTTTCCTATAAATCTGCAAAAAATGAACAAATGTGATAATCAACGTGCATAAATAGATTATGTAAAATGCATTCAAAGTAAATTTATTTATAACTCACAACTAAACAATCAACAAGAAATTTTATTCAATGATTTATCCTTTCTATTATTACTCAATTCAATTCAATTCAATTCAACGTGGCTACAAGGGATGTGAATGGCTATTTTTACAGGTGTTCAATGGTATTATTATCACACAGTTGTAAGGATTAATATCATATTGATCAGGTAAATTTACAATAAAATATTTATAAGTGTTTCCTTAGTCATTGTATTTCACGTGTGCGATAACATACGGTATTACGACAAAATATTTGTAAGTGTTTCCTTAGTCATTGTATTTCACGTGCATGATAAGATACAGTATCAACCACAATATTGATTCAGGTGGATATTGGTGGCCACCCATCTATTCCAACTGGCTCCTCTTGATAGTTTTTTAGTTCAGCACGTTCTTTTGTACTTCTTTGTAATTGTGGGTTCTACACTTCTGGGGCTATCTAAAGCCCTACACATCTTCCAGGTGGAGACTGGTGGCCGCCCACCTAATCCAACTAGATTACTTTGGAATTTTTCATGTCAGCACATATTTATGTACTTCTAGGGTCGTTTTGGGGCCCTAAACAATGTTATTTTGGCTTGCCATAGTCAAAATGTAGATGAAGTCAAAGTTTGACAACATAATGTGTATTTCTCGAAAATACCTTTCCAATGGGCTATCATGCGCCTAAAACGGAGGTCGTATCCAAAAAATATGACCTCGGGAAGTTGAGGTACCAACTTACCCAACAGGGCCCACGCAACTTTTTGTGTTTCATCTCCTAGGGTTATGTTTTTGGATATCTAGGGTTTTGGAATTTATGAGTAATGTTAAAAAGGCCTCTAGAGCCTCGTTGTAATCATTTTTCTCATACGGATGCGCGTAGCAGCCACATCTCTTCTCAGATATAGCTACCACCATTTGAGCAAGTTGTTTTCATTTCTGCAGTTTTACAGTTTTAGCCTATTTCATTTATTCAATAGAAGTTATTGTTCATTGGATATCTATTGTTGTTATTTGTATCTATGTGTTATTGTATTTAGTTTGTTAGTCAGTTCATTCCTCTCATAAGTCCAGATCGGTGGTATCACAGCGGTCTTCTCTTCATTTATTTTTCTTCGTGCATGTCCCCGACAAGATTTGGGTACAAGAAGTAGGGACTCGAACCAATCGAACCTTTGCAATATCGATCGCATCATGCTTGAAAACAACCCATAGGGGACGAAAATAAATATGATGGAGCAGGAGGTACTTTTAAAATGTTGCTCAAGGAATCCCTTGCGTGACAAAGGAACGAAATGATGGACAACTTTGCATAGATCCTTCGGTGGCTGCCCACAGGAGAAGCATCTTCATCAAGCAGCGATGCAACCCCCTTCAAGGTACAGGTAAATTTTGATATTCCATTATTTGAAGGACTGATAGATGTGGATGTTGTAGATAAATGGTTGAATCTGCTCGAATGGTATTTTTCGGTCCACAATTTTTTCGATAGGGAAAATATTACTTTTTCACTCCTCAAGGTCATCCCCAATGTTAAGGACTGGTGGGATACTTACTCTTACCAAAGGGCCATAGAGGAATATACAATATTTGTGGTCACCCCCACATGGGATTCCTTCAAGGATGCCATTAAAGAATAGTACTACCCTATTGGAATCTACGAGGACCAGTACAAAATATGGACTACCCTGCGTCGGGAAAGGGACCAGACAATACCATATTTCACCAATATTTTCCATACCCTACGCACCAAATTGGGTATCAAAGACTCTGAACAACATTTGGTGCTCAAATACCGTGGTTTTTTGCATAGATACATTCAAACAAAAATGGAGTTTCTGGACATCACAACATTGGGTACGGCTTATAGATATGATGTCAAGATCAAGCAGAAATTTAAGCAGAAGAGGCGAGAATTTGGATCTACAAACTCCTCACAGCCGAAGGAGGGAAAAGGAAGCCCCAACCCACACAATAAGGGACAGAGAAAATATGGCCACTCTCACAACAACCAGTCCAAGTTGCAACACAATAAGGGTAATGAGAAGTCGAAGAAGGACACGGAAAAATGGTGTGAATACCATAAAATATCTTGGCACAACACCAAAGAATGTTTCTCCAAGCAGTCACTCGTGGTCGAGTTGAAAGCTTCTGATTCAGAGGTTGATTGTTACTCTAAATCAAATTCATAAGGAGGGAAGCGGATTATCGATGATGAACCCAGTGCCCCTATCGCTACCACAAAATTCCAGCCAAGTGAACCAGAAGAACCAAAGGAAGGGGAACGCCTCTTTCACTCATAGATGTGGGTAAAGGGGGCTCCACTTCATTTCATTGTCGATATTGGCAGTCATAAGAACTTGATCATAGCAGAGATCGTCAAGCGGTTGGACCTGCCAACAAAGACACACCTATAACCCTACACCATCAACTGGCTTCGCCAAGGATGAGATCTATGTGTCATCCAACAGTGTCGTCTACCCTACGGCATCAAGCCTTTCAACGATGAGGTATTGTGTGATATTTCTCCCCGTGGATTTTGTGATTTTATTTTATGAAAACCATATTTGTGGAAGAGAAATGTTGTGTATGAGACTAGACCCTGCAGTGTTATCATTACTTTGGGTAGACAATTGTACAGGATACCAAAGGTAGCGCCACCTGCCGCTATTTCTTTAATCTCTTTTAAGCAATGCAGTAAGTTCATTTCACAGACCAGGAAATTTGTCTTCTTTGTGATCCATTCTCATAGTAAGAAGAAGGTCGTCGCCACATCCATGGCCTCTACACAGAGCCTCTCTTTGCAGTAGAAGAAAGTGGACGGGATCTTGGAAGAGTACAGAGACATATTCTCCTCACCCACCAGGGTACCGACGCACTTCCAAGTCAAGCATCTAATTAATATAACCCCTGGTGCACCTCTTCCTAATGGACCAGTATATCGTCATTCGTTGATGGAAAATGATGAAATCAAGCGTCAGATCCAAGAGTTGTTTCAAAAGGGGCACATAAGACCCAACTCCTCCCCTTGCGGAAGCCCGATTGTATTGGTGTAGAAGAAATATGGGACCTGGCGGCTTTCCATTGATTACAGAGCATTAAATAAAATCATAGTTAGGAACTGGTACCCAATTCCCAAAATTGATGACCTTCTTGACCAACTCAAGGGGGCATAATTCTTCAGCAAGATTAACCTAAAGTTTAGCTACCACCAGGATCCCATCGAACCAACTAATGTATGGAAGACATCTTTCAAATATAAAGAAGTTATCTTCGAATGGGTGGTCATGCCCTTTGGCTTAACCAATGCACCAGCCACTTTCATGAGGTTGATGGATGATGTATTGAGACCCTTCACCAACTCTTTTGTGGTGGTATATTTGGATGACATCCTTATCTTCAGCAGAACTTGGGAGGAGCACATGCAACAGGTTTTGAGCACTCTACAGCAGCACAAGCTATATGCCAACTTGGAAAAATGATCCTTTGGCATGAACAAGGTACAATACTTGGGATAAATTGTTGATGAGCATGGGGTACAAGTTGATCCAACTAAGATCCAAGTCATTCGTGATTGGCCTACCCCGAACAAACTAACCGAGCTTCGAAGCTTCATGGGATTGGCCAACTTCTATCGACGGTTCATGTTGGGATTCCCCCATATTGTATGGGCCCCCAGCCAAGTGACCAAGGGTAGTGGCAGGGAAAATTTCGCATGGGGGAAGGAACAACAATGAGATTTTGATGATCTAAAGCATCCATTGTGCTCATCTCCCGTATTCTCCTTACCCGATCTGCAACAATCGTTTGAGATTGAGACTAATGCATCTAACTATGATGTAGGCGTAGTTCTCACTGAGCACGATCATCCGGTAGCATACCATAATGAGACCCTCTCAAATACTATCCATAAATACCCCACCTATGACAAGGAAATGTATTCCATTGGACAATCATGTCATTAATGGAAACATTACATTCTGGGAAAGGAGACAATCATCCACACTCACAAGCCTTTGCAGTTCATATATACATAGGGGAAGTTGCAGAATGAACGCCATCATAAGTGGTCCACCTACCTGCAGCAGTTCCATCTCAACATCAAGTATAATATAGGGAGCACAAATCATGTCATTGACTACTTCAGTCGACCTCTTGTGGCTGCACTCACCACTGTGCTCCATTCCTGTGGACATGAAGCATCTAAGTGGCCCCAAATTCATCATCAAGATCCAGACTTCGCCACCACCTATAAGCTCTTGGGTACAGGCGCGAATGTCATTATTTTCACATTCAGGATGGATTGTTATGTCATTTGGGTCATCTATGTTTTCCTGCAAGTGAGCGTGCAAAGCTGATTTGGGAGGCTCACTACAGTCGGATGGAAGGATATTTTGGCGTGGAGAAAATTGTGGTCGTCTTACAGAAACATTTTTATTGGCCAAAACTTCGACATGACATCAGCAAGTATATCAGATCTTGCACTGCCTGTGCCATTGCCAATCCATACATCAAGAAGCAAGGCTTATACACCCCTCTTCCTACTCCAAAGAGGCCTTGGGAATCCATCTCAATGGATTACATGTATGGCCTTTCATCCACCAAGCAAGTAAATTATTGTGTATTTATGGTAGTTGATCAGTTTTCGAAGATGGCCATCCTCACAGCCTACAAGAAGAGCATCACATCACAGATACTGTCAAGATATTCTTCGAACGAGTGTGGGTCCATTTTGGGATACCATGGACCAACATCTCCGATCGAGACAGTAGGTTCCTTAGCACATTTTGGTCAAGTCTCTGGTCACTATTGGACACCAAGCTCACTAAACCCACTACTTTCCACTCCCAAACCGACGACCAAACAGAGGTCGTCAATCGGATGATTTTCCACATCCTGCACATGTACAACTCTAAACATTCGTGTACATGGGATGAGATTATTCCCTATGTTCATCGCAACTACAACAAGGCTCTCATAGCTCCACCGGCCATAACCCATTTCAGGTGGAGCCAGGATTCCAACCCTTGGGTCCCATTAATGTTGCATTACCTCTTACAACCACATAGGTAGAATATTCCCATGTTCATTCTGAGGTTGACAAAGCCACTAGATTCATTGAGCAGATTCAACACATCCGCCAACAGGTCCATGAGATTTTGCAGAAATCCAATGCTAAGTACAAGTAGCGCCATGATCAAAACAGGGTACTGCACCAGTTTCAGGTGGGAGATAAGTTCTAGTTACATTTGCAGAAAGAGAACCTTACAAGACCCCATCAGAAGCTCTACCCACTTCTCTATGGGCCTTACACTATCACCAAGGTTGTGGTTAGCAATGCTTTTGAGATCAACACTCCACCCTTCCTTGGCTTGCACCCAATGTTCAATGTGGACCTCCTTCGGCCATATTTAACACCATTATTGGACACCTGAGAGATCACAAAACAGTTGACACCAATAGATATCAAACCTGACTGCATGGAATAGGCATCCACTAATCAGATAGTGGACACACAGGTCAAGTTCACTCGCCAACAGAGGATCTAGATTTATCAGGTTGTCAAGGCAGGGCATCTCCTACACCAAGGCAAGTGGCTCACCTGGGGCCAAATTCAGCAGAAGTTTCCTCGCCTAATGGGGGAAATCAACGCAATGGAGACCATTTCTTCCTAAGGGGGGAGGACTGATCTAGGTAGATATTGGTGGCCACCCACCTATTCCAACTGGATCCTCTTGAAAAAAAATTAGTTTAGCACGTTCTTTTGTACTTCTTTGTAATTGTGGGTTCTACACTTTCAGGTATGTCTGAATCCCTACACATATTCCAAGTGGAGACTGGTGGCTGCCCACCTAATCCAACTATCCCATTTTAGAATTTTCCATGTCAGCACATCTTTTTGTACTTCCAGAGTCGTTTTGGGTCCCTAAACAGTG
>JZKD02S0247041.1:834074-848263 GCA_000966675.3 Picea glauca
GGGGATTAATCTAATAATAAAAATAATAATAATGACATGATTAATCCACAATGGGGATTTAATCCAATAACAAAATAATAAGAATGCTCTTCGCAGTTACATTATTTCAACAGCGCTGAGGATAGATTAGACTCCAAGCGACAAAAAGTTCTGCAATTGAATTCTGAGAAGGAATTGTGATCTGAAAATCCAAAAGAACGAGGCCCCAAACCTCTTTGGCGAAAATGCAGTCCATGAACAGGTGCTGGGCTGACTCTGAATTATTGTTGCATAACACACATCTGTGCGGCCCCATTATATTCCTTTTCTCCAGATTATCTCCCGTGAGAATCTTGTTGTGCATCAAGGTCCAAAAGAAGAAGTTCACTTTTGGGATAGCTGCTTGATCCCAAACTCTTTTCCAGAAGGCTGGGGTTTGGCTGCTGTATCTTGCATTCTGTAAAGCTCTATATCCTGCCACAGTGGTGTATCTTCCTGACTGACCCCATCCCCATCTGTCTTTCATGATTCTATTGACAGGGGCAGCTTCCTCGAGCAGCTCTTCTAGCACGGATTGTTGCTGAGATAAGCGGGGTGGAACTCCATGGAAGTCCCAGCCTGCCTAGTCTCCACGCTGATCCCATTTCGAGAGATCGTAAAGTTTGTTAACTCCTGCTCTCTCCAACCAATCTCTGAGTTCTGTAATGTCAGCGTTTTCTGCCAGGGGTTGTCTCCCCATGATGCTGTCCTGCCACAATAAAGTGCGTTTGCCGTTGCCAGGGATTCTGTACACCGAATTCTTGAAAAATTTGCTGCTTTTGCAACACAATTTCCAAACCTGTGTGCATTTTACAGGTCTCTCGCTTTGGAGATTGCTAAGAGAGTTATTTACCCCATACTTTGCGCCCAGGGTGGAACTCATCGGGTGTTCAGGATCATCAATCAACGTCCAGAGGATCTTTCCTCCAAGCGTTAAATTGGCAAGAGCAGGGTCCCTGATTTGCAATCCTCCCTCTGTCGTGGGTTTTTTTACCACCTCCCAATTCACCAAGTGAAATTTGTTTTCATTACCCTTCCCTCCCTGCCACAAGAAGTCTTTGAGTAGCTTAGAAATCTGCTCCGTCACAGATCGGGGAGCTAAGAGGAACGCTGCCTAGTAAATAGGAAGCGTCGATAGGACAGATTTAATAAGAATGACTTTTCCTCCTTTTGTTAACCAATGTCCTCCCCACACTGCGATTTTGGTTTTGATCTTGGATATGATGTCGCTCCATAATGTTCTTTTGTTGCCGCTTGAGATGATAGGGAGTCCCAAGTACTTGATCCTGTCCCATTTTTCATGGCCTTTGAATCCAAAGATGGCGGCTATACCAGCGAAAAGCGCATGGTTTAAAGGTTCAATTCCAACAGCTGAAATGAGGCCCGAAATATTGCCAGCAATCCTTTCAGCGAGTAGCTTACCACTGAGAGTATCCGCCATGATTATTTACAGGAATGGAGACAGAGGGCATCCCTGCCTGATGCCTCTCTGAGATTGGAAGAATCTGGTTGGACGACCATTAACTAAGGGGGCGACCCACGGTTTATCAATGCAAGCCTTGATAATCTGGACAAACTGAGGCAAAAAACCAAATGATAGGAGAACTCTGCACAGGAAAGAGCAATTGACTTTGTCAAACGCGTTCGCCATGTCCAGTTTTATCATCATTCCTTTCTCATTTCGCTGTATGCTTGTGTGAACAATCTCCTGCACTTGAATTACATTATCCTGTATATGCCTGCCTTCTACAAAGCCGCCTTGGAAGTTGGTGATCATTTTTTTGAGCAGCGGCTTGATTCGATTCGCTAGGAGTTTTGCCAAAATTTTATAAGAAGCGTTACACAGCGATATTGGCCTGTATCTTGTGAATGTTTCAGGATTGGAATCTTTAGGAATTAGTGCCAGGTAAGTGGAATTGGTTCCTCCACCCACCTTCGCCTTTTTCATACACCCACTAATCATTTTAAGAAGGTCGTCTTTTATAATGTGCCAGCAGGATTTATAAAAGTGGATTGTAAATCCATCTGGCCCGGGGGCCTTGTCTGCCTCCATGGACCAGATCACATTGCTGATTTCTTCCTCTGTAATAGGCTGACAGAGAAAATCATTGTCTTCTGGACTGATGAGAGGCGGGATATTGGAGAGGAGATCAACATCTTCTTCATCATTACTTTGAATGTCTTCTCGGTATAAGTTCCTAAAATGGGATTCTGCAACAGCTTTGACTTGGTTGAACCCTTTGCAGACTTGGCTATCATCTGTTTTTATTTCTGCTATGTGGTTCCTGGACAGTCTAGCTCTGTATTGCCGGTGAAAATAGGAGGTATTCCTGTCCCCAGCCTTCAGCCAAAGACTTCTGGATTTGAGTCTCCAGTATTCTTCCTCCCTTCGAAAGGATTGGTGAGTGGAACTTTGAGCTTTAATTTCTTTTTCCAACAACTCTGATGTGATATCTTTGCTTTCCATGGTTGTTTGCAAGATTTGCAGTGATTGCACTGCTGCTTTTCTTTGATCAGTAGGGGTAGAGGCTAGATTCTTTATCCAACCCTTCAGGGCTTGTTTAGTGACTTTCAGCTTTTGCTCCCATACATAGCTTGAAGATCCCGAGAAGGGCTTAGCCCAGGCTGATTTTACAGTCTCAAAGAAATCAACTCTCTCAATCCATAAAGGGCTGAAGCGAAACGGAATAGGGCCCAAATCCTCTTCTTCTTCCACTAGGAGCTGTATTGGCTTATGATCTGAAGTGAGTTTGGGCAAAATTTTGGTGGTGATAATCTTTTTGTTCATCATAATGGAGCTTTGCACCAGAAAGCGGTCTAAGCGGGCAGAGATATGATCAGGTCCCACCCTGTTGTTGGTCCAAGTGTAAATGCCTTGGATGGGGTTGAAATCTAAGAGATCCCATACCTGCATGATTTCCTCTACCTTAACCAGCATGGGGTCTGTGTTAATGGAGCCTCCCCTCTTCTCTTTTGCTTTTATTACGATATTAAGGTCCCCAGCTATGATTATGTTGCTGGGTGAGGTCTCCTCTAGATAGGATGTGAGAGCGTTCCAGCATTCTCGTTTTTCAACATAATAAACTGGTACATAAAGATTGAAAAGAGAGATGGAAAGCTTACTTGCGTTGTGCTTCAGTTCCATGAAGATCCAATGCCGAGTTTCAAAATGCTTGTTCAAGTGGAAGGTGTCTTCGTTCCAAAGAGTTGCCAACCCTCCGGAGGTTCCCCTTGCACTGACTGCTTTACCTGTTCTTTTGTTCCACTTAGTTCTACTGATYTCTAGAAGGGCCTCCCCTTCTATTTTGGTCTCCTGGAGCATGAGAATCTCTGAGGGGTCTATTTTCARTAAATCCTTGACTGCTTCTATTTTAGAGGGGTTCCCCAGACCTCTGCAGTTCCACGAGACCAGCTTCATTATTTACTTGAGGGGGGGGGGGATTGGGGCCTCCCTTAGAAGGCCTTGGTCTGGTATTTCGACCAATGGACATTTCAATTGTGGACTGGCTGCCTTGTGTTTTGTGCCTTTCTGCCTCCTCCTCCCTCTTTTCCTTACGAGATTTCCTTCCTGCTTTCTTCGAGGGGGGCTCGAAGGTTTCGTCCTCTGAGGAGCCTGAACTTTCCTCTGGTTTTTTCTTGGCAATTTCTGCGTATGAAGGATTGGAGGGAGTACCTTGATTGCTTTCGATATGATGTGCTTCCTCTCCCCCTTTGCTTGAAGGTGTTGCTTCTGCCTGATCTCCATTTTCCTCGGTTAGTTTTGCTCGCTTGTTCTGAGCATTTGCTGTCCCCTTTGAGGTATCATCTGTTTCTATTCCATTTCTGTCGCTGCTGGGACCTCCAGTCAAATGGGCTTTACCTTTACCTTTTTTTGTGTTTACATTTTTCTGAACTAGAGTCCATGCTTCCCCATTGTTTTTGTCTACTTGTTCCTCGACTTTCTTCTTGCAATGCTTTGCAAAGTGTCCATGCCCGTGACAATGTCTGCATTTAAACGGTAATTGTTCATAATCCAACTCCTGGACATGCGTCCACCCAACCACTGTGAGGTTGATTGCTTCCGGAAGACCCTCTTCTAAATCCACTTCCACACAAATACGAGCACAGGAGTACTGGTCCTTTCTTGTTGCTTGATCTATATATTTACCCAGCGCGTTACCGATAATCTGAAGGGTTTTTTGATTCCAGCAATGGAGAGGAAGGTGAGGGAGCCTAACCCACACCGGAACGGCAGATGGAACGTCTTGAGTGGGGTCGAAGTCGGGAGTCCACTTATTGAGGTAAAGACCCTGAGGACCCATGAAGAATGGCCCGTTCCTGAAAACTAAACCCCTATCTTCCGGATTCTCGAAGACGAAAACGAAGAAGCCCTTTCCAACAAAGTAAGTTTTGACTCCCTCTTTGATTAGAGGCCTCCAGTTTCTTTGTGTCCATTCTTCTACTGTTTTTGGAGAAGGCCAGAGGCCCATAAATTGACCTATTAAACCTCTCTCGGCCAGATTCAGAGCTGCTTTGCAGATTTCTTCTTCAGGCAGAGCCACCGTAGGGATCGTTTCCATTTTCCTTACAAACTTTTGCTGGATCGCTGAAGGCGGACGCTTTGGACCAACTGCAACCATATTTTTGAAAGCGAGGACCTCTGGGGGCGGGTCGGGATCCCCGGGAGCCTCCATGGGCTAAGAGGGTGCTGCAAATCGATGGAGCGGGCGTAATGTTATCAGAGACTCGCTGGAGCGACCTGCGCGGGAGAACTCAGGAACATTGAAATTACCTCTATACAATTTTAAGTTGTGTTAATAGTTTTAGATTAATTGGTTTTCAATCATTGGCGTTGAAAGTCTTTAAGAGTATATATAAATGCATTGAGAGAGGTTACTTCATCAATTAATAATGTAGGCTTATAAGGGAGAGGGGTCAAACCTTAGTGCTTGGAGCTTAGAAAGAGATGGAGCATTTATTAGCGATGCAAGGATCCCATTTGAATAACACCCCTACCTAGATGTATGTTTAGCAACAACACTCGAACTACATGTAAGTTTATCTTGGCACCATCATGAAATCTATACTCTCAAGTTCTAGGTCTTGGAAGTATTGCATATGAAACATATAAAGTAGGCGAATATCTCGAGCATATGACAAGTAATCTCAATCAAACTACAATATTGATAAGTGCATTTTCATTTGGTTTAATTTTTACTTTGAATGGTAATGGGTATCATATTTTAAACTTTGGTAGCAAGTCATATGTTTTGAAAATTTAGGGTTAATAAATTTTAACTTAGTAAGAAATATGTTTTGAAAACTTAAGCTCAATAAAATTTAACTTTGTAGCAAGTGAAGCTTGTTTTTATATGGTGATTTTCTTCAATTTTACTCCTTATGTAAACAAGGGGAGGCAATAAATATTGTTGATCACATCGAGGTGTTGTGTGAGTTTTATGTGACTAGGCTACATGTTTCTTCACAGAGGCGTACAATTTGGTAGAACTATGATCAATATGGAGGGGTTCAACACAAATATGTGGAAACTTTGACCACACTTGCTTGTGCAGATTGTTGAGAGGCAGTGATAATTCATTGGTGGAACTTTAATCAATTTGGATGGGTTCCATGTTGACATGAACTTTAATCAATTTGGATGGGTTCCATGTCGACATATGAAACTTTGACCACACTTTCTTGTGGGGACACTGCCATGTGATTAGGGGGCCATATGGTGGGTGTAATAGCGGTGAAGTAGGTTTGCAAAACTATGACCCACTTGCTTGTGGGGAGATTTCCATGTGGTCAATGGGGGTTGTATGACGGTTGTGGTAGTAGTGGAGCAAGTTGGTAGAACTATGACTGCTTGTTTCATGATCGCTATCCTTACCAGTGATAGAATAAAAATGATGCCACAAATACGATTTATAGAGATTCTCTTGAGTCATAATGTTAATTTTGTGTTGTAAAAATTTTAGCCCTAGGAAAAGACACATTTTTGAAAAGAATATATATTTTTTCATGTCTATAGCCATAATAATACTCTTCACCAATTATGTATTTGTAATGTGCAATTTAAAAAAAAAAAAATTCATATTAATGAATTAAAAAGAAAAAAAAGAAACTAAAATTTATTTAGCATACATTTTGAAAAGATAAGTTATTTCACTCACTAAAAAGTAGTTTAGATTGGATTTGCATTTCAACATTTGTAGTGTTTATAATTGTTTTGGTAGGTCTAATATAGTGTCTCTTAACATGTAGCCTCAATGATAATTTTAGTGTAGTCATTACTCATTTACATTGTCAAGCATGGTAGATGATTTAAACGATTATCTTCATTGGAATTTAGTTGTTTATTGAAGGGTTTTGAATGTTTGCTTTTATATTTTTTAGATGATTTAAACAATTATCTTCATTAGAATTTAGTTGTTTATTGAAGGGTTTTGAATGTTTGCTTTGATATTTTTTAGATGATTTAAACAATTATCTTCATTAGAATTTAGTTGTTTATTGAAGGGTTTTGAATGTTTGCTTTGATCTTTTGATTTTTAAATCATAAATGGGAGATTTTATATTAATAAAAGTTGCAATAGAGTTTGCAATGTAATTACATCAAAAGTTTGGTTCAAGACTATTTAACCAAAATTCAAAAAGAGAACTCTCTTCCAACATAACGCTGTACCCATCTAGTTCAGTGAGCAAAACATCCCATAATTTCTTAGTGGTGTAGGTTCTATAGAATAAACCTAAAATTCTAACTACTTTGTAAAACATTAAATTTAACAAAAGCTATGTTAGTTAGCTACTTCTAGTGTTTCTTTTGCTGGATCCAAATATTGCTTGACAATTTCCATATCATCTTGAAGCTGGTGTACAATGTCTTCTTCACTTGGTCTACCACAGTTCAAATTCAATGACTACACTTTGCTCCAAACTGCTCACCTTTACTTAGATTTACAACCATGTTCCTGAGCATGTTCTTATGTTGAACCAAAGTGCCCATGATAGTTGCAATTTGGGTAGTGACCCTATGTTCATGCTCATGTAATTTTGCAAAGGCTGTGTAGATTGAGCTTCTATTTCCTTGAATAGCTTCCTCATGACCTCACAAAGCATGCCTAATGCCTGGATCCATCTGAAAACTATAGTGGTCCAAGATCCAATTCAATTTTGTAAATGCATTGTTGCCTACAACTTATTGCCTTTGCTTTACCTTTAGGTCCCTCAACACCCAGATTAAATTCTGGTGTATTTCAGAGTAGTCTAAGCAAACACCATACAAAAAATTCCCAACCAAAATAAACAAGAGGGTTGACAATGAAGACAAAGATTCAAAAGATAGACTTCCTATCTTCACTGCGAATTGAACAAGATGAAATGGAACCTTCTAGAGCTGAGAAGGAACATAGATAACTCTTTCCAACCTTGGAGGGTGACTAAACAATCTTGACATGAATCAAAATCAAAAGAGCACACACCCAAAAGTATGGGTCCTCTTGAAGGTAAATGAAATTCATATAGAGATAGTACAGGTCCCCCTAGAGGAGAGATTAGAGAAAAGGCAACATCCCTTGTATAGAAAGTTGAAATAGACCCAATCACTGCAATATCTTCTAAACATAAAGAAAATAGAGGGGGCAACATTTTTTTTTGTAAATAAAAAGTTTGTATTTCCTTAAAGTATTTTCAAAACAACATACACAACAAACTTGCCACCTGTTCTGCCATACATATGGAAACCAAAACATGTGGCGCTTTGTCAAATGTTTGCATAAGTATGATACATGATGAACTTCCTACACTTTGCAACAATCTATCTACATACATGGCTCTTAGGTGAACTCGAATTTCCATCATCCTCGGTTGGTTGTGGAGTGAACACAAAGGGTTGGAAACATGTTGGGTGCATGTTCTTGGCTGGCTCGCTTGACATGGCATCAAACAAAGCATCTAGGCATAGAGAGAGGGTCGTTTGATGGTGAAGCTGCTCCACGACATCTCGTCTCATCTCAAAAATTAACTGTGAGAGGCGCCACGTTCTGGGGAATCCGGGACAGACGCTGCCAGTGGTGGAGAGTTGCCTATAGGTTGAGTCGCCTCGTCCTGTTGAACCTCTGTGGGAAATTCTTCCGCAATAGGGTAGTCGCCCAGGTATGTGGCAAAGTCGTCTTCCAGGGGAAGATGACTAGAAGTAAGGGGTGGACTCAAAATATCCGAAGCAGAGAAGAGAAAGGGGTCTGTGGGTTCCAGAGGAGGATCCTGAAGGATTTCTTTCTCAACATATGCCATGGACTGGTCGTCCTCCATCCAATTTTGGGCGGAGCCCAGTGAGAAGTTCAAAGGGGAACTAGCAGGGTGATATGGAGCAATGGGGGGCATAATTGGTTCGATGGAAGGTCCAGGACGACGGTGTCGAGCAACGAAGCTGTAGTAGGCTGGTCCTCTCTTGGGATTTCCCCTTCCTCCGGGAATTGGGAAAGCTGGTGCGAAGAAAGCAATTGGAAGGGGGAGAGGACACACAGAGGATGGGAAATTGGAGTGGGAGAGAGACACTCGAGTCGTAATTCGAACAACAACCAAAAAAATGAAACAATTGCTGATGCTTACCTTCATGTTTTCCGCCCCCTTGATATGGGAGTGCTCCATTAAAATCGAGTTGAAAACGTGCAGGCGATTCGTACCAGGCTTGGCATGATCCAACTTGCGCTTTGAGGGTGCCATTAACTCAAGTTTCCCACACAGGTGCACCAATGTTCCCTTCACTTGCATGCAATTCATGCAGAATGGACGGAGGGGAGGGGGGGGGATGGAGGCTGGGGATATTAATTCCCGAATATGCATGGTCGCTAGATGTCACCCCATCCGGGGAACATAGGTGGAAACTTACTCGTATTCTAGAAGAGGATTAAGACCACACGTGCAAGCTGAACCAAAATGTTAGAACTCACCAATCTAATGCCTGAACCAGTGGCCCATAGTCTTCACACATGTAATCCAAAGTTCAAGCGATAGAGCCATAGTCCCATAATGTCAAGGAGAATTACCTTCCATAAGTTCAAATACACGTGACCCTAAATGTCTAAGCATGCGAGTAGATGGGAGGGGACTCTTCTCATAATGCTCATTTCCATACAACCAATCTGGCCTACGATATGCCACGTGCCTCCTCAATTGCTTGATACATGCCTCATTCTCCATGATAATGTCAAGGGATAGGTTGGTTGTATACCTTGTCATTTATAACTATGACCCCCACTTTTAGAGAAGTGGCTTGATTAGCAAAATCACCTGCCAAAGAGTTATTCTCCCTTAAAACTTGATAAAAATTTCCACATGAGATATTCTTTGTTTCTAGTTTTAACCGCTCTATTACTAATGGTAAGCGGACATCTGCTAGAGTGGTGTTCATGATCATATGTTTTATGACAATCTTTGAATCCCCCACGACGATCAACTTTTGAATGCGGGAGTTGATCGCGACCTACAATCTTTGCAGTAATGCATAGGCTTCAGCCTGATTATTGGATGATATTCCAAGACCCTATACAAATGAAGTTTCAGTTTTTCCTCCAGGGTTCATGATAATCCCTCCCGCACCTGCTACCCCAATGTTTTCTTTCATTTTCAATTTTCTTTAATGCAAATGTTATTATCCTCATTGAGTGAAATTCTCCCGACTTAGTCTAGTGGGATATAACCAAAAAATTCTAGCATTAAGAGAGGAGAAAGATGCATAATTTGGCTATTATATTGATATACAATTTAAGTTTAATTTTCTTGTAGTAACATGTGTCCTATCACATTCCTTGAATAAAGTAAAACTAAAAAAAAATTGACCTCAAACTTCAAATGTAAAGAAAGAAAGAAAGTGTCCATTAGCTGAAAAATATAGATATATCTTGACCCCTAAGCTTTTAAGTGTGTTATATTTTTGCATTGAGAGAAGTGAGGTGCTCTTACAATCTGTTTTGGAAGAGATATGTCTCTTAGTGCTCTTACAACCTTGTTTCGAAGAAATGTGTCTCTTAGTGCTCTTACAACGCTGTTTGGAAGAGCTGCGTCACACCTTATGCTAGGTCATATCTTAAAGCAAAGAGAGATTTTCGCTTTGGTGTTTTCTGATCCCTCTAGAGGTTTAATAAATCTAGGGTTAAGATGGATCTATACTATTCACATATACAACAAAAATGTCAAAATATTATAACTAATCATACAAAACTTATTGAGTAGTATTTCACTTAACTACTTGACTAATCTAGTTTAAGTAAATATCAACTATTAAATTATTTATTTTATGCAGTAGTAGATGGAGATAGGTGCATAATTGCATTTAGAGTAAATAGATAATCCTCAACTAGTCTCGATCATCAAGTTATCCTCGATCCTCAAATTCACTATATAAATATGCAATTATGATTGAAATGCATGAGTCGACAACATTAATTAGGTACAATATCTTTATAATTTATTAATCGGTGAATAATTCACCTCCAAGAATCTATGCCTTTAAGCCCCTCATTCCTATCGATGTTGTTTTGATTTATCTCAATTTCAAGGGCCTTATAAACCTTTATTTTATCATAGTGGCCAATTGTAGGGATAATTTTAGGGTTATCAATGCAAATGAGATGGCCAATGTTTTGAGAGTGCTTTACTAAGGCCAACCTTTGAACTCAATTATATCTAATATCGACACACTGTTCTTTAAGTTTTTCTTGTAGAAATCTCCCCGTCTCACCGATATAATGCTTTTTACATGAGCAAGGAATGGTCTAAACATCCTTTTGATGTTTTGGATCAATAACATCTGTAACATTATCCAACATGCCTTTAAGAGTATTATGAGGGGCGACGATGTTGACATTTTGGTAGCTGCGGGAGGTATTCCCTCCTAGACAACTTTTCTTAGAGAAGAAAAAGATTCCAATAAGTTAAAGGAAGACCATTGAACAGTTTAAGAACACCTCGGAAAATAATAAAGTGGAATAGAAGACCATAGAAGAGAGGTCGACCCACAAGAAATAATAATAAAGTGGATATATAATTTCCAGGAAGAGAAGTCGGCCCACATAAATAATAAAGTAAATTTGAAGACCTAGAATAAGAAGTCGGCCCTAGACATCTGCCCAAATTAGTATATGGGTCAGTTCATTTGGACACACAGACAATTCTCCTTCCAGAGTGCGTACTAGGCAGCTGCAGTTACAGTGGCAACAATTTCTCTATTTTTGTTCTCTGGTTCTCTTGGAGAGTGCGCCCCACTTGGGGAAGGATATTCTTGGTGGATATTGGTGATTTCTCTTGTGCACTACCTTTGGAGGAGATCTACTAAGGTTGTGTGGTGTTGCTTAGTTGTTTCGTGCCAATTATCAGTTGCAGTTGCAGTGACCAATTACCAATGGCACCAACTCTGTGGTGCCAGTTCTAGTGATGCGCCTATCTTGGTGCCAACTTTGTGGTGTGCCATCTTGTGCCAGTTATGTGGTGTTGATCAGTTGTCTAACCTCGCTAGGGTTTTACAAGAAGAAGAGATAAGTATTTGTTACCAGGGTTCTTCATTGTTGGTTTTCTCTTGTGATTAGATCTTGTTCATGTTTGTATTGGAATATTCTCTCTAAGAAACGTTGGCTGGGTTTTTTCCCCGAGTTTGGCGTTTTCCCAGAATAAATATTTGTGTTTTCTTGTGTTTGTTTATCTGTTGCTTATATATTTCAATGTATTATTATTGAATGTTAAAGAAGATAAAAATGCTATGGTAAATCTAATGTTAAGGAAACTAATGAAAATCTAACAAAAAATAACTCTAATATTGCCTTTCTTAAGAATTTTTTCAATTTTATCTATTGTTCCATTGATATAAGGAAGCATGATAATCTTTCCTTCTGTTGATTCATGAAGGTTATGGTGTCTCTGTTATAGCAATTTTTTCCACACTCCATGCATCTTGCTTTGATGGCCTTTCCTTTCTCTTTGCAGGCTCAAATTCCCTATTTTTCTCATTCCAAAGACAAATTCAAAATTTTGTATATATACATGAACCACAATTTGACAGCTCGTGTATACACAAGTTGCTCCATTACAACCAATGTACATTGGGTTTTGTGCTAAAAAATTAAAAATATGTTGGGTTTTTATGCCATGTCACGAGATCCATGATCCTTGACCTTTCATACACTGGAAACGCTTCGACCCGACCCTTCAAGTCCATTTGAAGGCTATAAATTGAGCCATACACAAGCCTTTAAAGAAGTCAATATTGAGAACAAAGACACTCTAGAGAAATTTCACTTCATATTGACTCTGCATCCCTTTGTCCTTGAAAGTCTGAACTTCCTTTGTTCATCCCTCAAGCTCTTTCTATCTTGAGAAGGAGAAACTCAATTACTTCGACTACTTGTGAGCTTTCCTTTTTGGAGGATCGAAGTGGTGAAGGCCCAGGTGGAGGGACTTAGTTTTTCAGTTCCGATATATTCCGTTACAAAAGTTTGTCACCTATGTACTTCTGCTGATTACATTAATAGAAATACTCTTTTCTCGTCCAATTATATGTTGCAAATATTTGTATTACATTCCATGGGCATATTTGTTATACATGTTAGTGGATTATGATAGTTTATATGCTAATGATTTATATAATTTCCATATGCTTGTGTGTCTTGGTTGTTGAGAACGAGTTGTAGATATCAAGTGTTGGATCATGAGCTCAGCTGCAATTTTCTTCAGACGTCCAGACGAAGTAGGATTTTAGCCTTCTTTTGTTAGCATTTCCATTTGTCTATCACACTTGAGATTAAAGTTGATTTTTGGGTGTCATTCTGTCTGTTGTGGTTTACCCCAAGCCATAGAAATAATTTCCTTGTAACAAAATTGACAACTCCACTGGGGATATCTCCCTTTTTGGGGTTATTTGGTGATTTTTCTCCTTCATTGCTCTCTGTTTACTTGAGTTTCGGTGTTTCCTATTGCTTAACAACCTCTATTTTGCTTTGTATATGATTTTCTTGGCCTAACCCTTGCCCAGTCATTGTCTTCTTTGGCATACACGGTTTTTCCCTTGACAGTCGTGTACATACACATGTTCTTTGTGCTTAGGGCGCGTACATACACATGTTCTTTGTGCTTAGTACATACACATCTGTTCCCTGAACAATCACATATACTATTCTCTAAGTCTTTTGGCTAGGTTTGGTGTTTGTTGGGTGAGTTTTGCTGGTTGCTGAGACTTCTTGGGTCCCTGTCCCGATTGTTGAGTGCCTACAAAGTGATAGGAAGCTGTGTCATTGTTAAATTTTGTGGGCGAACCCATTGCTTGTCATTTTTCTCATTTTTTGTCCTTGCATTTTGGTCTAGGTAGTCGCTTCTTGGTGTCCTTCTTGGCTTGTCTTCTTGTGCTTGCAATAGGATCAACCTGGGAGGTTGTGTATTCGTTCCTTGCATTTTCATTTCATTATATTGAAAATACAATTTTTTTTTTTGCTTTGTTGCATTTTGTTTAGAGCATTTTCACTTTTGTCTGCATTACATTAGTTTTGGCATGATGGGAAAGATTGCACTTCATTAAAATTGAAGAAATTGCATCCTATGCACAACATTTAGAAGCATACCATTTCTTCGAAAATCAAGACTAGTACTTAGCAATGTTTTTACATTTGCTTCTTCTTCATATATCCTGAGTCATAACACCATCGGTTTCACGATCGCACCTCTTGAGTAAGAAGAATCCACTAAAATTAACGCTGAATAATTAAAATTGATTAGAAACGATTTTATTTTTCATAGTACACAAACAAGCTTAGGATCTAGGGCCTTGGAATAGGATTTTGTGAGTAAACTTATACAAGGCTATCAAACTCAACATTGTGTCTGCATTGTGTCTGACCAGGGAGTGGTGAAATCCATTGTGTAATTGGTGTCCTCGGGAGGCTCCACTCACACCAGAGTTAAGCACGAGGTCACTCGAAGTTGGTTGTAGATATAACCCTCTAATACCTTCTTAGCATCAAAGATATTTATGGGGTTCTATTCATATTTGGGGGTTTTGCCAGTGCCTTTACCTCCTTGAGAGGCGATGCTTTCTGTTAATGTTTTATGCTGATATTATAGTTCTTTGCATTTCATAAGATAAGAGCATAAAATAAACAAGATCACTGAGAAATACACATCCACAATAGACACAACATTTATCC
>JZKD02S0247041.1:872126-885638 GCA_000966675.3 Picea glauca
AACTAAAATTTTGTAGCTAGAAGGCTCAACAATGAATTGAGGAAACCATCAATAGCCATGCTATTCACCATAAAACCTGACCAAAATGACAGTGCTATTTTGGGAGTTAACAATAACAACCCCATAAATTTAACACTCCCAACATTTTACTCTACTCTCATTTTCCTGGGCCCTCCTGTGAAGGAGTCAAGCCGAGTCCCGCTCTGATACCATGTTGTTTTTCTTCATATGAGATATGATCGATATATTATTACAATTATTAGTGTTCAATATGTAGAGAACATATGGTGACCATCCATGAAATGATGCGTCCATTGGATAATCAATAACTATTTATTATTATCATTTATTTTTTACATATAGTATTTAATAATCAATAATTATATTATTAATTATTAATCTAAGAGAATGTCTTTCTGATGTTTTCCAAACATCAACATTCACCAAGTGGGGGGTGGAATTCATGGATTGCAACCCAAACTCGGCTGGGGGGCACCATCATATTATTGTGGCCATGGATTGTTTTACTAAGTAGCCTCAGGCCATGCCTAGTGTTAAATCCGATGATGAGACTGCACCATTTTTCGTATTCAATCAAATTATAGCATGGTTCATAATCTTGAAGGAGATTGTCACTGATCATGGCAGTCACTTCCATAATGAGATGATGACAGAGTTAACATCCAAATTGGAGTTTAAACAAGATCATTCATCACTCTACTATCCCCAGGAAAATGGAAAATTAGAGGCCGTGAATAAATATCTAAAAGCCATCTTGCAAAAAACTACCAAGCAGAGTAAATCTAACTGACATGTGATGATTTACCCTGCACTATGGGCATAGAAAACCAGAGTAAAGACTTCCACTAGTTTTTCACCGTTTCAATTAGTCCATGGAGTCGAGTTGATCCTTCCTATTGAATGCGAAATCCATTCTCTTAAGTTGGAAGTCGAGCTCCTACCTAACACCACTGATCTCGAAGAATGCCTCATACACTTAGAGCAACTCGATGGACAACATTGAGATGCCACTATATCCATTGAGGCAAATAAATGGCATGTTAAGATATAGTACGATAAGTCTGTCCATCCCCGATAGTTCGCTGAGGGTGACTTGGTTCTTGTTTATGACCAAGCTAAAGAATCATTGGGGGCATGGAAGTTCAATCCCATGTGGCACAGTCCTTACATCGTGAGATGTGTACTTGAAAAAAGAGCCTACGAGTTAAAAGACTATGAAGGGAATGTGTTGAACAAGCCTAGAAATGGGCTCTACCTTAAAAGGCATCACACTTGAGCCTTTGGGCTCGAGTGTGACCTTTGTATACTAATGTATGTTAGTGTATATATTTCTCTCTTTATTCTTTTGTGTCGCCGACTTGCTTACTGAGTTTTCTGTTGGTTGATAGATGTCAACGAAATATTTTGTGTTCTTAGGATTCGCAAACAATGCCAATCGTCATACTCAGAACATGGCTTCCATCTCTTGGGTTATCTATTCACCCGAGGGACAACTTATGTCTTCGGGTGGCATTTGTCTGGAGCCATCAATGAACAATGTGGTTGAGTATAACACCATTATAGAGCTATTACGCGACACCATTTCACATGGTGTTCGATTTTTATAATTTCGCTTGGATTCCCAATAAGTGGTATATCAGTTGAACGACACGTATCGGATAAGAGAACCCACATTACTCCGAAGTTTCCTTCGGGTACAGATTTTGGAATGATATTTTGATTTTATTACTTACAATCATATACCTAGAAGTTCTAATCAAGTATCCAATGCATATACTAATTACATTTTAAATTGACATTTGTCACATAACTAAGTAAAGAAAACACAAATTCATACATTCATCCATTGTAAGATATGGAAGTAAAGCCGAAGACCAAAATCTTTTTATATTTCATCCTTTAAGTCCAAAAAGTATGGTGTCATAATACAAACTTGGGCTTGTATCTCTAAAATATATATACGGCTATACATCACATGACCATGGAATCTAAGCCTGAGTTCCTGGGTGCGTGTCATGATAACACACTATGGAATTCACAAGATGCCGAAAGAGCCTCACCCACACACGAGGTACACCCACCACCTGCTGCTGCATAACCTCTGGCAGATCCTCCACCTAGACCATAGGAATTTGGTGCGTTAGACAAGATAATTTTTCCTGCACATTCTGTAGGACTATCTCTGCATCCCACCAACCATCTCATCTCCTCGGCTCCTGCATCGATACCATGGGTATCTGTTTGGTCGTCGTGGATCTACGTCTCCGTAAAATAAATAATTGTTAATATATGATACTGTAAAAAACTATTTGCGTTTTTTGTTTTCATTTTATCAAATCGAAAAACACAAAAAAATGAAATATACTAAAATCAAATTCTTACTGATCACTCCAAAGATGGATCTTAATGGTAACGACATGTCACAATCCTCTTGGTAGTCAATTCCTTGATAGGGATAGTCATTGATGGCGATGATCTGTCGTTGCCACCAATGGAAGAACTCATTGTTGTAGGGGGTTGCTACCCTACCACCTTCTAGCTACCTCATCACCTCGGTCCACCGTGACATAGATGGATCGCATAGATCATATGGAAGAACTTCCACTCTAGGGCTAAGAGATGGAACCCTCTCGAAGAAAAAGCTACACAAAATGAGTTTGCAATAAGTCAATCGACTCTTCATGTTGTCCAATATTGAGGTGCACCAATCGTAAATCATGGGTCTCAAACACTCCATAGCATAGAACATGAACAACCTCAATTCTTGATGCAATGAGTCTGATCCTGATATCACTGTGAGTACTAAGACAATGATCTTTAGACTTAGGTTCTCAATTTCCCTAATAGGGAGTTGACTCCCCACTTTCTTTGTGTCTGCAATGTAGTAGGTGGCGATGTACTCTTCCATAGTCCTCCCACCTCCAGCCCATCTGGATTTGAGATTCACCACCTCGCCTTGGTGACTCAACCCTATAATAAAGTAGATATCGTTCACTTCAATTCTCAATGGTCACCTATCGAGATTGAATGCCTCAGTCTCCGAATCCTAGTAGTTTATCAATGTTTGGAGCAACCTCACTTGGGTCCTCATTCCTTTTATGGCCCAAAATTTATAGAGCCCATATCTTTGAAAATCTTGTTGGGACCTCATATCTCTTTCTACTGAAACATCAACCTCCTCATGCTCCCTTTCTCTCCATTCAATCACCATCCTACAAAGGAAACATCAAATTTTGATTCAATATTTGTCAAAAAACTTGTTCATGAAGTTGTAAGCTGGATACAATTATAACAATCGCATATAGGGATTCATATACACGGGAAATATTCACCTTGTCCACATACATGAGGTCATGTATGTGACTCGATGAACTATAGCCCGCGTACACACTCATTTTAAATTTGTGGCCTTTAAAAGTAAAAAAATGAGCACCAAATCTAAAAATTAAACCATTGAAATGGAAGAGGATAGGATGAGCACTTGCTTGGTCTAGACGGTTTACAATTCTATTGATCGTAGCTCCCAGAATCGTCGATGGAAGATCGTGGGTAAAATGGCCTCAAAAACACTATGTGGGTGAAAAACTCAAATGATATGGTAAATTTCTTATTTTTTACTATTTGTAGAAAAATTTCATCCACTTTCTATAGTTTTTACCCTATATTTCCTATTTTTGAGACCATATGAACTAATTGAGCAATATAAGACCTGGTTTGAAGTGGTTTTGTCCAGGGTTTCGTGGATTTCCAACATTCTTTAGTGCGTTCTTGCCTCCGACAGTTATATACCATCACTGACATATAGGGTAGGTTTTCACCCCGCTTTGCATTTTTGCATCATCTTATGAACATGATTCATATGCCCTAGGTACGATCCCATTTTTTAGCGACACAAAACCTTCTCATTGTCACTAGAAGTGTCGTTATTAAGTGGTAGAGACTTACTGAACATGGGTACCCTAGTTAGAACACTTTTGTCATTTGCTACCCATGCATAAGTTACTCCATAGGTATGGGAGTCCCTTATAGTCCTGATATGACTTTGCATTCGAACCTCATTAATCTTACTCAATCTCATTCCGACCCCTGCCTATGGGACTCCCGTCGAATCTTGGTTAAGCTCTTTTCTGACTCTTTAAAAAACAAAAATATTGCCAAGTGAACTTGTCTCTTTCACATTTGTTAAATGTCTTTTAAAGGACACCTATTTTGGTATAAGTTTAACCCTTTTCCGGACCAAATAGACTACTTACAAAAAGTGAATACTCTAGTCACCATTGGCTAGAAGAGTTCTCCTAGGTATTTTTTAATACTTTTTGGGCCTAGGGGACTAAAGTTACGAAAAATGACACTTTTTAAGTTAGATTGTAATTGCATTCCATTATCCTGCTTGCATTGTTGAGCCTAATGTCGGCTCTCACTTTATTGTTATAAGCCTCTTGCCCCAACTATCCTAAGCATTAACCAAGCAGTTCCATCCATATATCCTTTTCAACTTAACACTCTTTACCCGAAGAGGAAACTTCCCCCCGAGTGTCCATGTCCCGTATGCATTCCCTTGCATTGAGCATATGTATGTTCCACTACTTGGAACCAGTTGCTTACTCGTGACACTCGTTTCCTTTCTTGTATCATAGCATTTCTTTGACTATGAAACAACAAAAAAAAAATGGGCGGGAAAATAATATTATCTCTTAGTGACAACAGTCGTGTCGCCTTTGAACATAGCACAAATTCTTGAGTCCATTTTATCCAAGGTTTGGGTTTAGCATGGCCTTAGAAAGATGAACTCATTACTTAGAGTCTACTCCTCCGATTGGTTACTCTTCCAGTCCCTATGAAGAGTTTGTTGATTCCTCCTACACTACAAGCTTTGGTCAATGATCAATGTTAAGTCTATGCTATTTGGGTCATCCATCCATCTCATTCTCTTGTTCAAAGGAAGTCAAGCTTGTGTTGTCCATTCTTTAGAATTCTTGACTTGGCATGTTGACCATACTCTTATAAGTGAATCTCAGAATCACTTGAAGTTGTTGTCCTAGTTTGCACCCTAGACCTACTTTCATCATTGGTAGGTGACCTTCAACCCAATAGATGGAATCTCTCTAATGGTCACTGACTTGGGGGTTTCCCTTGTGTTCGATGACAAGACATATATTCACACATTGAGATTCATGCAATGTATTAGATTCTGTTAGACCCTATTGGTGGTTTTCTCACCTTTGTCAACAATTTTCATTATTGGCTGTTAGTGAGACGGTCTCTTTCGTATACTACTTGCATCTAGTACGTGCGAGAGACGCACATGGTCATTGGTTCATGGACATCTTATTCGTCCGAGTTCTTTCTAATCATCAAGCTATTGCTTTGTACCTCGTGCTGGATGATGAGAGATGCTTTAATGCTCTCCTTTTAGTGGGTCTCCTTTTGTCAACTTCAACTCATCTATTTTGGAATCGAGATCTAGAGTCATAAGAGTACCTAGAGGCTTGCAGTCATCAGTGACAAGTTCTCCCACCATCGACAATTGGGAATAAAATAAGTCTCATGATCGATAGATTCTTCAAGTGTTCGACCTCAACACCTCTATTCACACTTGTAGAATGCACTCGATGCCTTGACACCTACTTTCATTATCGGTGGGTTTTCTTACGTTTGTTAATGATATACCTCAATGAACGGTAATCAAATAAAGTCTCATTGTGATCGAATTCAACTCATTTATTCACATGATGTAGATTTGCACCTTCGACGGATAGTGTAGAAGACCTCCAGTTCACAGTAGCAACCCTGCTGCTATCTTTCATCGGACCAATACCTATATGACTTCAGTGATCATGGAAGATTAGATTGTACTCCATTGTATATAGATATCTACAATTGATTTTGAGACTAGACTCCACCGTGTCTTTTTCATGACTATGGAAACCTATGGCATATGCCTACTTTGTATGGCCTATTCATGGCCATGAACAACTATTTGTTATAGATCCACACGGATCTGCAGTGTAATCCAGGTTGGCAACCATATGTACAAAGTCAATATGAATTGTAATATTCTCACGAGTGACTAGTTCTTCTAGTTGGGTCGTTACTACACTTCTGAGAATTATAATGTATTTTGGCCATCGTGATTGCTCCTCCGATCTCACACATTAGGGAGCATATGTTATAACATTTTTTTCCACACTCGATGCATCTTGCTTTGATGGCCTTCCCTTTCCCTCTATAGTATGAAATTCCTTATTTTTTTCATTCCAAAGACAAAAATTCAAAATTTTGTATATATATGCGAGCCACATTTAGACAGCTCGCATATATGCATGTTGCTCCATTACAGTCCGTGTACATTGGGTTTTGTTCTCAAAAATTAAAAATATGTCGGGTTTTCATGCCATGCCACGAGATCCATGATCCTTGACCTTCCATATACTGGAAACGCTCCAACTCTACCCTTCAAGTCCATTTGGAGACTATAAATTGAATCATACACAAGCCTTTAAAGAAGTGAATATTGAGAGCAAAGACACTCTAGATAAATTTCACTTCATATTGAGTCTACATCCCTTTGTCCTTGAAAGTCTAAACTTCCTTTGTTCAACCCCCAAGCTCTTCCTATCTTGAGAAGGAGAAACTCAATTACTCTGATTACTTATGAGCTTGCCTTTGTGGAGGATTGAAGTGGTGAAGGCCCAGGTGGAGGGACTTAGTTTCTCGGTTCAGATATGTGCCATTAGAGAAGTCTATCACCTATGTACTTCTAGTGATTACATTAATAGAAATACTCTTTTCTCGTCCAATTATATGTTGCAAATATTTGTATTACTTTCCATGGACATATTTGTTATACATGATAGTGGATTATGCTAGTTTATATGCTAATGATTTATACAATTTCCATATGGTTGTGTATCTTGGTTGTTGAGAACAAGTTGCAGGTATCAAGTGTTGGATCGTGAGCTCAGTTGTGGTATTCTTTGGACTTCCGGGTGAGGTATGATTCTAGCCTTCTTTTGTTAGCATTTACATTTGTCTAGCATACTTGATATTAGGGTGTCGTTCCATCTGTTGTGGTTTACCCCAAGCCATAGAGATAATTTCCTCGTAATAGTCTCCTCCTAACTTTTAAGACATCATTTTTGAAATGATGTTCCTTATAGATATTGTTTTTGAAAACATAAGACGGGTGTTTCAGTTCTTTCTCTACGTGATCATTATCATAAAACCCCGATGGCTTGATGGCTTGAGTCACCAGTTTCTTGATGACACCAAGATTTTGAGTGGAGTGGTGATGGGGATTAATGTGAAGGATACTTGAGTCTTTTTCATAGAATTGTGGGTGATCTTAAAACCATTCAATATTGAATGCGTTTAACCAATATTTCTTCAATTATTTCAAATTTCACTCATCCATTGTTTCCATACATAGCATGGTTAAATTCATTTGAAGATACATCGTTTTTGTGAAATTGACTTGGTTACACAACTCATGTAGATTTCATAGTGAAGCATTCACATAGCTAAATGAATTAGGAAATACCAAAATCAAAATGGATTTAAAAGAATATAAGCATCTTGGATAATAGTGTCCATCTCTATTGTAATAAGTTCATCCCAATAGTAAATAACACATGTTTTCACAACACTATATATGATTGACATAAGGCTAAACTTAATGATTTGAGTACTACCTATATGTAAAAGAAAGAAAATCGATCAGAGGCATTAGATGCATGAGGTACTCCCTTTTGACTATTTAATTTTTACTTTTAGTATCCCATTGAGAATGTGAACATTAACATAATTTATTTTTCTTCAGCTACTAAAATTTTCCAACATATTCCAAACTTTTTTCTTGTAGCTAAGATTATAAGAAATCAATACAAGATATGTGAAGTTTGGTAATCATTATTACAAGTTTCATTATAGATGGCTGGCATAATAATAAACTTGATACAATAGGTATATGATTGATCGTTTAATAAACAAATAAAATCCCTTTTATTATTCCATGTGATGCAAAATGTGGACAGAAAAGGATTATTGGCACCTCCCACTTGATTGTTACTAAATTGTATGAACAAAAAGATGATTTTGAATTTAGGATCAAATTGTTTATATTCATATTATTAATGTTGTTTCTTCTAACCAATTACTTATTTTTCAAAGAAACCTTGGTGGAGGAAAGGACAAGTCGAGAATTTGTGACAACTTTACGTCCTAACTGGATGGTCTGTGCTATCAGGTCTGTAGGTATATATGGGGTCTCTGTGTGGTGTGGGATACTTTAAAATTTAATCTCTATCCCTTTTTAAGTTGTGGTGGAATTATTCTGACAGGTTCACTACTTGAGGGTAATCAACAGGTTTCCTTCTTGAACTATTACGTGCTGTGTACTGACCGAGAAGCCTTATGGGACAAGATGGTTAGCGATGGTCCGCTAGATAACAAAAATATGATAGTTGTCGGTGATCTAAATTAAACTGTCTCTGCTGGGGAAGTGTGGGGTGACAAAGCACACCTTGACGCACTGGAGGGGCATATCAAAGGTATATTCCAAGATCATGGGTTAGTCGACACAATACCCAGAGACCGTGTGCCCACCTAATGTAATGGAAAAGGTGGGTAGGAAGGAATTGCTAAACGACTAGAATGGATTTAAATGTCGGAGGATCGATCTCTTCGATTGGGAGACACAGGTCTTGGGTGGCTTATCCATTTATCTCAGACCATGTGCATGTGCTTCTCCAGTTTGAAAACTTCCATCAAAAAGTAGCCTACTCCTTCAAGCTGAACTCCATTTGGTTGGGGGAAGCGAGGTTTAGTTTTATTGTTCAAGAGGTTTGGAGATCCTTGGAGTTTGTGGACGAAACATCATCCCTAAGAAGACTCATATGGAAACTGAAAGAGCTTAAAATCAGAGTGACTGCTTGGGTGAAAGAACAAAGGAGACTGAAACACTTGGAGCTTGACAAAATTGAGGAGGAATTAGAGGTTTTCTATCTTGCAAAGGCTCATAGGATTGACACGAACGATGATGATCTCCAAATCAAAGAGTTAGAGGAAGAACATAATAAGCTCCTCCTGGCTGAAGAGGAAATGTGGAGACAAAAGAGAAGAGCTACTTGGTTGTAGAAGGGTGACCAAAATACTAAATTATGCCATCAATTCGCTAGCCATAGGAGAAATTGAAAATCAATATGGGAGATCTTAGATGATAATGGAACTTGTCACTCAGGCCAGGAAGCCCTTGTATCTAAAGTGGTGAGACATTTTAAAGACTTCTATGCAGACACATGACATAACTTGATTGTTGAGTAGGTGAGCACTGTTCAAAAATATCCTCGCTTTATTGATGAGAATGACTTACAGCTACTTGAAAGACCTTGTAACAAAAATGAAATTCTAACTGTCCTTAAGGGCTTTGCCAAGGACAAAAGTCCTGGTCTGGATGGGTGGATGGTGGAATTATTCCTCTTTTTCTTTGATCTGGTAGTGGACGACCTTCTTGAGGTGGTGGAGGAATCAAGGAGGGGTGGAACGATGGCAAGGTACTTAAAATCGAACTTTCTAGTTCTCATCCCAAAAGTGAGCAAGCCCTCATCTTTTGGCGATTTCATACCCATAGCACTTTGTAATCTAGATTACAAGATTATTGCAAAAATCATAGCTAAGAGGATTAAACCGATCCTTTCGTGGTCTCTTTCCGGGGAGCAACTGGGGTTCTTAAAGGGTAGTTTGATACTAGACGTGGTTGGTACAACTCAGGAATGTCTCCACAACATCAAAGTTAATAATTTGAAGGCCCTTATACTAAAACTAGACCTGCAGAAGGATTATGATTGTGTAAACTGGGATTTTCTGTGGATGATCCTTCTCCAAACGGGCTTTGGACTCATGCTTACAAATTGGATAATGAGTTGTGTTAACACAACTTCCTTTGCGATCTAGATCAATGGCGGGCCTACTCCTTTCTTCCAGAGTGGGAGAGGACTAAGACAAGGATGCCCCTTATCCCCCCTGCTCTTTATATTAGTGATGGAAGGTCTTAGTCTCCTACTCAAGAAGGCACAGTCTGATGGGAAACTTTCAAGAGTTAAGATTACCAGGATGCTTAAGATTCTTAATTTATTCTTTGTGGATGATGTCCTTATCATGACCAGATCTTGTTTAAATGAATGGAAGGAAATCGACTCCATACTGGCTACTTTCTGTTGAGCTTCGAGCCTGATTATAAACCCACTTAAGTCTACCTTACATTACTATGGGGTACAAGAGGAGGACCTGAATTCATTCAAGGCACTCTTCCCCTACAAAATTTTGGACTTAACTGAAGGATTTAGGTATCTGGACTTTTACCTTAATCCTACAAATTACAGGATTGAAGACTGTCGTTGGCTCATTAATAAGTTCAAGAGAAGGATCGGTCTCTGGTGCCACCATTGGCTCTCCTTAGGAGGGTTGTTTGTTATTTTCAAATCTGTACTTGAGAGCCTGGCAGTTTACTGACTGGCAGTGGCCATTATTCCTTCTTTTGTTCTCACCAGAATTAGACAATTGATGTTCAATTTTTTATGGTCGAGAAGTGGGGCAAGGGAGCGTTTCACCTTTGCAAGTGGGATATCATTACAAAATTAAAATCCTATGGTGGTTGGGGAGTCAAGAACTTGTTTATGTTCAATAGAGAGTTGGATGTGAATACTTGTGGCATTGTTTGATGAAGGATGACATTTGGCACAAAGTACTAAAGGAATATATTTCAAATAACACTATGGTGTCTTGGCTGAGAAGCTCCTCGATTAGGACACTAAATGCCTCAAACACTTGGAGAAGTCTAGTTAAATAATTGGATTTAGTTACTCATTGGCTGGTTTGGGATCATGGAACATGTTATTCTATTCGTATTGGACATGATGAGATCCCGGGATTGGGAAAAAACTCACTGCTTTCACCTGATCTTATCACTACACTTAAGCAATGAAGTATCTACTATTTGTATCAGGAAAGAGGTGCGGGTAGTTTGGGGGGTTGTTTTGGCTCATTGGAAATCAAGTGAAGAGATGGGTTTTACTAGCGAAGAGGCGTCCAAATGGGATCAATACTACAGATCTTTGGTTAACTCAAGAATTTTGTTCATTGAACGACCATATATGTTAATCTAAACTAGGGGAGATAGATCATGTAACATCTCAACTAAAAATGTCTACAATGCTCTAGCCTCGAAACTTTGGACTCCAAACAAAAGTTGGTGGCAATGTTCTCTTTGGGTTTGGGATCTTGTGCACAACTTGGGACAATTTGCATAGAAGAGGATGGTCCAGACCGAGCATTTGCGACCTATGCTTAAAAGAGACATAAACAGTTATATACCTTATGTTACAGTGTAGTTTTACTCAGAAGGTTTGGAATTTGATTTATAAATTTTTCAAGTTAAATACCAGTTGGACGGGTCCCTCCTTGCTTTCATGCTTTAAATATTGGATAAGACAATGCCCAACCCACCCATCACTGCCAGCTATCATTTGTTGTCATTTGTGGTTGGAACACAATAAGGTGATCTTTGAGAATGGACGTTCATCCATCTACTCGGTCTTTCATAGGACTCTAGGATGTTTAGGCAACTCCCAGGAAAAATACCATCCATCGCCCCATCCCTTACGCACACCCCCTATGCTAAAAACTGTAGGGTGGTTCAATGGAGCAACTTAGATTCATGGACAATTAAGTGGTGTGGGAGGAGTCATCAAGATTGATGAGAATATTCAATATAGGTGGATGTTCAATTGTGGACCGGGTATGAACACCATAGCCGAGTTATTGGGAATTTGGGCATTACTAACCTTAGCTTCCTGTTTGCATATTTAGGATCTACAAGTGTTTAGGGATTCCAGGATTGTCATTGACTAGTTAAATCAGAAAGGTAACCTACAGGTGCTAATTTTGGATTGTTGGAAAGACGAGATTAAATGCCTTTATAAATATTACATGACTCTAAGATTCACACACGTCTACAAAGATTATAATCAATAGGTTGATGAACTATCTAAAAGGGCTCTACAGAACCATGAAAGTAAAATCCTTTTTAATAAGATGGAAGATGGGCATATGGGCCCAACTCTGATCCTGAATCTCCATTGATGTAACATATACCTATGGATCAATAGTCAGTTAGTTTTTTTGCTATAGTTATCGACAGAATTGAAGATATTCCATGGTTGTTTTGTCAGTTTTGACTCTAGAAATACAAGGGCCCACTTGAGGGATGATAGTTTATGAATCAATTATATTTGTGAGGGAGGGAACGAGGTACATAAGTTATGGATATGTTACATCATAAATGTATCATGGCTAAAAACATTATAATAATATATAAAAGCAAGTTTTTTTGGAAAAAATTACTTGGTTATACCTTTTGAATCTCAAGTTCTAGTTGTCAAGGTATCTAGGGTGTAATATGTTTTTTTATTTTTTCCACACCAATTTTTCCCTTCCTTAATTCAAGACTTGCCTACCCTATTTTCCATCCTTTATATATATTGCATCTATATATTCGAAAAGGATGTCAAGAGTTGATATGTCTTATTTGAAGGGTCTATCAATCTCCAATTTATAAGGTGGTCATTATATGTTTCTCTTAGCTTAAGTATACCCACTTTTTCAATGATTAATTTTGAGTACCACTCTATGATAATTTTTTTTATTCATAGTCCCCTTTGCCAAGCACATAACCTTTTTTTAGAGTCATTACCTTTCTTGGGTTATTGGTGGTATCCCATATGCCTTGGTCATAAAGTTCAATTAGATCCCCTAAAGTATTTTAGAATTTAGATTCTAAATTACTAAATTACACATGAATGGTTAATATTAAGAATTCTTTTGAAACTTAATTATATGAAGAAGCTAAAGCGACACATGAATGGAAGAAATCTATGCAATCTATGCAATTAAAATATGATGCGTTGATGAAAAATCGCGTGTTGGAGGAATTGCCTGCTAATAAAAAAACCCATACATTGTGAGTAAGTGTATAAGGTCAAGCATACGGTGAATGATACACTTGAAAATATAAAGCAAGGACTATTGCAAATGGTTTTACTCATCAATATGTGGTCACAATTAGGTTAGTTCTAGCTCTTGATGTGATTTTGCTGGAATATCTATCGTTAAAATTGCTTCCTTTAACGACAATTTGGATGAATAAGTTTACGTGTTCTAACCTAGGAGGTTTTATATTCCAGGAAAGGAGAACTTGGTATGTGGAATGGTTAAGTCTCTCTATGGTCTGAAACAATTTCCTAGAGCTTTGTACATCAAAATTGCCCAACAGTTGGGAGACAATGGATTCATAAGACTCCTTTCTAATCCTAATCTTTATGTCAAAAGAAAGGGTGATGATGTGATTTTAGTACTATATATATAAATGACATAATCATAATAGGGAATGAGGTTAGGACGATAATTAATTTCTTCTTTGACATGAACAAACTTATG